>JAUTBZ010147960.1:0-12037 GCA_032361785.1 Lepetodrilus galriftensis
AGTAGTAGACCTATGCAAGCCTAATTGAATCAGTCTGTGGAAAAGTTCATGAAGAAAGACAAGTAGCCACCCCAAAGCCCAGATCTTCACCCAATGTATTATTCCATTTGGAATTCATTGTCAGAGAAAGTATACGAAAGACACAAAGAGGTATTTAATGAACGTGAAGTCAAAATGATACATTGCTAGGGCAAAATACCTCTTAGAGAGTTTAGGAATATTATTTCAAGTTGAAAACAACTTGAGCAGGGTTTTTTAAGTAGACCGAGGGCATATTGATAACTTATTTCAGTAAATTCAAGTTAACTATGCAGCTTTTTCTAATCTGCCATTGCAGTATTTTCACTTCTGTTTTTATTTACACAATTAAGAAAATGTATGCGACATAGGGACTTACAAGCTTCAGAATATGTTATGAACATCATATTTGTCACTTGTGTGAAGTTTCTTAGTAAGTAATATTTATGGTTGTTATTAAACCAAATTCAAGGTAATTATGTAGCTTTTTGGACTTTGCCATTGCAATTTCTGACATCTGTTTTTAATTACTCGACCTAACAAAAAGTATACGACATAGGGACATGACACTTTCTGAATATGTTCATAACATAATAATTTTCACCGGGACGTTTTTATTTAGCCACCCGATATATATTATGAATACTAATTTAGAACATATTCTAACACCCAAGTATTCTTTACGATACACTGACTATTATATAACTAACTAACCTTGGTTCTTATGACGATACTAATCATACATAAGCGCCTTCTGTTAGAACGGTAACTTGCTACTACGCCCATAATAAACTACTAGTATATTTAACAGTTGTAAATAAAGGTTTCTTAGACACTTGTTAGTAGCCATGTAAACTGTCGTTACCTACTGCAATAATAGGGGCCATCATATATACCAGTCATTAGCTATAATGAAAATAGTCGTTAGAATGGTCGTTAATTGCTGTCAAATACCATGATCATTACGTATCGGATGAATTTCAGATAGACTAAGCCCTAAAACCCGTCTCTTTTAAAAAAACGAATTTAATTTTTATGGATAACTTGACGGACTATTGTTAGAACATTACACAGTCGTGCGTCTAATGGACGCCAACAGAACTAGCAAACTAAGCAATACGTTCTATCATCGTATGGATCTTAATCGGGGTAATGCGATCTTCCTCCAAGATAATAGACACAGTTTCTCCAAATAATCATTTGAAAGCATATAACTGCGTGTAATGTCTGACAAAGCGTATTGGGATGCTAACATAGTTTAAATTGCATGAATACTAGGCTGTAGAATATCACGATTGGGGTCAGGTTTCAAGTGGGACCTTTACAAATATAAAGTTAAATTCCAATGTTCTGACCATTGCCTCACACAGCGAGTGTAATGGACGTTACTAACGCTGTTTAGTTTTATTGAAATCCAAAGTAATTATGTTCCAAGATGGCCGCATCAGAAGCCCCATAATATTCGGAAAATATGGTAAGTCTATTACTGGCATTTTGTCTTTGAAAACATATTATTTTGCTCGTTTATATATATATATTTCTAACCGTGAATTATACAGATGTGTGCTTTTATCTGAATCATGAGCATGCATGCATCCACACATTGAACCAAATTACACCAAACAGCGAATGTATAAATGCCTCGTGATTTGAGCTGAAAATGTATAATTTCCAACTTATGTTCGACAAAAAACTGTCAAGAAAAACACTCTCCCTAATGTAGGATATAGCTGCTTTCCTAATGAAGATACTAAGCTCCTAGGAGTTGGATCCACATCACTAACTTCACGATGCTGGCGCTAAAGGGGGTTTACTACCACAGCATTGACAACGAACAAAACGGGTAGTTTTTATGTCTACGTTTAATTCCGTCCTATTGGCTTGTAAGTCCATTACTTCTCAGGCACACAATATCTACTCGCTCGTTCCTGCCCATCATTCTAATTTGCAAAGTAGCGAAACGAGACACATAAATGAATTTCCAATAATAAGCGAGTGGTGATTTTTGCCAGAGTATAGTGATGTGTCGTTTTTCTCTGAAATTACCGTTTACCAGAAGCAGCAGAAAAATTAGGGCTAATGAATTTAGCGGGTCGGCTCCCAGATTTTGATTAGTGGGGATAAACACTAATGCTGTCTTGTCCGTTCCGCAAGAGGTCTTTTCAATGACGTATTAATAGTTGTCCTGGAAGCAGCATCAGCGGCGCAAGATTTGTTTCATTGTCTCGTAATGGCGTCCCAAAGTGATGCGGTATGAAAAGCGTAGATCTTACAAATAAACAATAGCAACACGAGTAGAATTGTTGTGTTCGATAAAAATAGATGATAACTGGTAACTGTTGTCACAAAATTAAAAACAAAAGGAAAAACATTTTGTTTGACGTTGACATGTAATCTATATATATTTATTTATGCTATTATATCTTCACAGTACTGGTAAATGAACTGGTACATGTATACTACTTAGCCTATTACTAATGTAAATCCAACCTTGCTATTACTAATGTAAATCCAACCTTGCATCTAGTCATTCTTGATGTTTGTATTAAATAGTCATGTAACACACCCGCATTTGTATATCTACACTTAAGTTACATGCCAATCTTGATGACAAAAATGTTTTGTATAATTTATAATTTTTACTCTTGTACCACCATGTGTGGAGAAAGAGAATAAACAAGTTGAAGTTGAAGTTGATAAGGATAGGTCTTTCGTGTGATCATCCAAACTTTAATATGTTGCCGAGATAAGGCTTACGCCATGACATGCGAACATTATGTTGCCTAGATAAGACTTACTCTATGACATGCGAACATTATTTTGTAGACTGAACAAATAATAACTGAAAGCATCGCTATCAATTTCAATTCAATTTATTTACTCAAACCGCCCACGCTGGAAGAAACCTTCCTGTCGTGTTTGCAATTGCTACTTGTTTGTAAAATATTGTAATATGCCACTTTTCAGTAGAATCAGACTATATAAAATACATACAACATGATGTATTTTACGTAAGCGAAGACCCTCGTATCTGCCCATCACCCAACTGTATGATATTGTATAATTCCAATTTAACATGGCCAGAACATTGTTACTTTGAATAATGATGACGATGGACATCTTTCCTCATTGCAATGTTAAAACGCGAATACGTAGAGATCATTACAGATATAATCTGCCTGTCAGTGTATTCTAAGGGCTATAACACGCACGGATAATGGAGACATGTAGCATGTACAATGTCGAGAATGTAGAAGACCGTCTGAGCACCTTGAACATCCCCAGCGTTCACTCTATGTGTTCCGCTCTGTAAGCACCAAGTCAACTCTCCTGCTGGTGTCTTGACCATCGCTGACCAAGGGGTAGCCGTCTGACCGGCCCTGAGTCGTGTCCAGCTGATTGCAGTTGACTGGATTCAGCAGGGCAGAGCTCGTCTGGGATACAATTACGTGAAGAAACAGCACGTCGCATCAAAAGCAAAGCGTCAAAGCTCGGAAATGCGACGCTCAACGAAAACGAAATTACGTTACCCCTGCGAAGCCTGGCGATAAGGAAAGGTTGGAAACTCTGTAGGAGGCACGGCTCACTACAGTCTCCATCGGGGGAATACCGCTGTCCTTCCCTTGTCTTGGGAGGGAAGGGGAAATTAAGGTTCAGGGTGTCGAGTATCTACTCATTTAATGAGCAACTAATAAGAGAAGACTGTGTTACAAGTAGATCTGATGACGCCCTTCCAGGTGGGAGTTGCTGTAGACATTCACACGTGACACCATGCGTCTTTTACGACAGGGCTCCCCTGTACGAAGCGGCGTAGCGCTAACGTAACTTGTACTCAAACCGTAGGAATGGCGTAGTCTATGTCTAAGTTTGTAGAGTCACACGACGTTGTACAGGAGATCTCAAACCCGCAGAACAGTCTGTGAAAACAGTTGTTCTCGGTGGAGAATTCCCACGGGGCGACTGAGTACGGCTTACAACTGGTTTGCTTGAAACATTCCTCGTTTTATGACACACGAACGTAATATGTAATATCAATGTTACCGGTAGATGTGTTATCATTACATAACAATAACGATACTAATAGTATTATTATGGTTTGTGTATTCGTATTTAACGCTACCATTGGATCTATGAAAGGTCCCTCGGTGTTTGATGGCTTACTCCAGAGCAAGAAACAACAGTTGTCTAATAAGTATTATGTCAGTAACATTTTTCTTGCACGTTATTAGACATGACATATTTAAAATGCACGACAACGTGCCGAATCTCCAGGTGTTTCAGAAATGTGCCAAATGTTGTCTCCATGCATCAGACATACTATACCAAGACGGAAGCGTGTGCAGCCGGATCCTTAATAACGGGGGCGTTCACTGCCAACTTAGCATTCTTTTCACACGACAGTCATCGCAAAATCTCGCTGAACTGCGCGAGACGTGACGAGACCCACACTACACGAGATTTGATAGATGATTAGCCCCAGAAAAGAGATTAAGGTGTTAGAATGATGTCTTTATTCCTATGTGACTAACTGGCAAAGATTTCAACCCATGTTAAAAAAACGATTATTAGGAGGTAGAGCAAAGGGAACGACTGTTTGAGAAATTAGAGAGTTGGTGGACGAATGCCTGGATAATCCATCAAACTATATATGACTTAGAAAAGTGTAGAGAAACATCCAATTACTTATACTAAACTGAATGTAGGTGTGTGTTTCGTGTAGCTAAGTACATTTAGATACGGAGGTTTATATCCGGTCACGTGATCTACTCTCCAAATCGTTTCCGTTAATACATTTGGAGTTTCTATAATAGTATGCGCTGTTAAGAGAAAAGTATCCCGCCAAAGCCACCCTGATTCGACAAACTATATACAATTACAACACTATACGTATAAAATATTTAACATTATTATTCTACCAATGAATTTCAAACTGAATACGGTAAAATATATTAATAATTGTTTACTAGTATATTGTTTCAATACTATTTGACCTATATCACATAACATAGAATCTGGGAGTGAAATATATATATTTCGCTAGTGAAATAACATCATGTACAGCTTGTTTACCAATAGCTTGTTTACCAATCCTCATTCTTTGCTGAATAAAAATATATTTAAATCAAATAATCACCATATAGTATACAGTAACTGTATTCATACGCCAAGGCTTTTGGGCCTATTTTAGAGCTTATTTTTTTTTATCCATTTGTTCAATTAAATATGAAAGCACGTTACTGTCTATATTTATTAATATTAACATATTTTCTTGGAAGTGTATTTTGTCTGCCTGCTGAAATATTCGCCCACGACCTTACATGGAATAGTGTTAGTGACTGACGACTTGTGTTAGTTTTGCCGACTTGTTTAATAACTTTAGTAATTAATAATGTATTTATCACACTTTACACCATGCAGTGGGCATTAGACGCCAAGGCTGACAGAATACACTTCCATGAAAATATGTTAATATTAATAAATATAGACAGTAACGTGCTTTCATATTTAATTAAAAAAGCTCTGATTCGACAAACTATTTACAATTACAACACTATACGTATCCGGTAAGGTGCGAGTCTTCGTGAATCATTGTTATAGTCGATAAAAAAACATGTTACTTCTTTATTGTTGTTATTGTTCACAGGGAGAAAACTTTAAAAATAAAACACATCTGCAAGGAGTTTCAGTATGGTTGACAACCCACCACACCAGGAGGTGTGCGTTCATTCAGTACATTGCTGAGTCTTTCAACTAAACTGGTTCCATGCCTCATGTACGGTTCATACGACTCTTGAGACAGTGGCTAGTTTGGTAAGCCTCTTGCAAGCCCTTGTGTCTTTGAACGCACACCAGATCAAATAGTTGCCATTGATCTATACATTCAGTCGCCATCAACCATGAAATGAAGAAAAAACACGCGGACTATCCCATAGCTACATGTCTACCCGTAATTATGTCTATCACTCACACCAAGATTGTTAAGGAAAATCTATTAATGACATATGGTACATAATTTACAGATATACGGTCGGCGGTAACTGGTAAATGTGGAAGGCATTGTTGGCCTGATATGATCGTAATGACTGATGAACATTCGTCTTATTCCAACGTAATGATATAATCAATGTATACCATGTTATTGAGGTCCGAGTTAGTGCAGAGCAGAGCAAAACAAAACGATTCTGGGTCTAAGATACCAGTCTAATAGAAACTAGCTGGTCAACCTTGATTATAATGACATTGTGTTTTGGGCGTGTTCTTATTAGCTCGGCTCTTTATAAGCACGCCGCTATACTTAATTCATCAATGTTTAATAAACATGTTTCTATGAACAATGTACTCCATATCATCGAGTAGGGTGTATTGAGTAAATTTATGCGGTATTGAATTACTTAAGGGTTGAGATAAATAGTAAGACAGTGTACATTTCTGTGAAAGAAGGGTCCTAACAGATAACATAGCAGACTATTTCAAATGCTGTCAAAATAACATGTAAATATGTAAAAATTAATGATAATGTAAAAACTATTCATTTACTATCTTATCTGCTTCATTTTGACAACTCAACTCCTCTCAATTTTGTATGATATGAGATTCGTGGAAAATACCAAACACTTTTCTAACGTTTGTTTGATGTTTGTGGAAGATTATGCGATCTAGAATTGAATCGCGAGTCTATGCACATTGTTTTCACCCCTATAGTGCGCCAGTTCAGCTGCGATTCCTCGTTGACCTTTACTCCGATATTAGATTTTTGAAAGCTATTCGCAGAAGCAAATGTAATTAATATAACATATAACATATGCATATGTGCTATACTAAATCTATATTAGTAGTGAACTGTTATCATTTCGCGTTACTTCGATGCTTAAAGGATATAAAAGAAATCAATAAGCCAATTTTGACTCGGCACGCAATATTAACTGTAACGTACATCTGTTATACAATTTAATAAACTAGTTTTAATTGTTTTCTCTTTCAGGAAATGTACGGTTCCGTACAATATATCAACACGCTTGTCACCGAAACCCCAATTACATCAGAACACCCAGTGTGCTTTCACGTGACTGGTTATTGCTAGTTATATACTGTATTCGTGAACCCGTATGCATACTATTGGTAGAAAGAGATCATGTAATTATAATACACGGAGAATGATACCATCAGATCCAGACAGCGATTATTTCGTCTCATCATACGACGGATCATTTTCCGTTTTTGTCCACTCTCAGAAATCCCCTATTACGTTTATTTTCCATTCCGTATTTCCGATGTTCCCGGCGTGACTTCCGAGCCCCGACAGTGGACCACACAAACTGTCAAGTTTAGTTTCCGACAGTCTTATATTTCGTCCATTTTAATCTCCAGTTTCATCCCTCATCTAGATCCCGGTGTATGCAGTAACCGCGGCCAATTGGCAGACAATTCCTGGTGACAAGTCACGGCGAATGAGCGGAGCAATTCCTAAATGATTTACTCCGCGAAAGGAAGTAGCACCCCAACAACGTAACGGTCCTTGCTCGTTCTGATCAGACTAGATGAAAGCTTCGCGGGGGAATACATTAAAGGAGACCGGAGAGTTGTCAGACCGAATTAATAGAGATGTGCAGTGAGGTCTTAGTGTTGACACAATGATACTTAACATCTTCACCAAATTATGTTTGTCTCTTCCTCTTTGACATTTCCAATGGTATCCGGAAACAAGGCGAATGTCACCAGAAAGGGCCGTAAAGGCACCCTCTTTTCCTTTCCGGCGACGCTTCCACGGTGCTATCCTCGTATCACTTCTTATACTCTATTCACGTGTGATAATACATGTAATAAATGTGCAAAGATTTTATAAAGTTTCCAGCAATGAACATTGTACTATAGTATGCTAGATGGATAATAGTTCAATATATTACACCTAGAAATTAGTTACACTTTACCCACTTTTTGTTACTATACAAGTCAACTGTAAACACCAATTATTCTCGTTTCCTGAATGGAAGAATATACATTTAATGTTTTCTGGAAACATTTGACATTTGAAGAGAAGAGCCATATAATAAGAAACATACGTCAAGTTCGATATTATTTGATATCAATGCAAAAGTTGCAAAGACATGAGCAAAATTGTATAAAACCACACGTCATGTGACTATGACTCTGGTGCCATGACCGGAAGTGTTTCAGAATTTAGTCAAGTATGCCATCTCTATAAACATTAATATTCCGTGAAAAACACGATAGGCCTACTGCTAATATCTGATATCACCACCAATGGCATTAACAACTGCTTCTATATACACGTGGGCCCTATTCTCATTCCGTATACTAGTCGCTGGATCTGACTTTGAAGTATCATTTGCCATTCTTCATGTAATAGTGCGGCTAATTCCGCACTATATATAGTTTGCACTTTGGGGTCTTTTTATCTTATTCTGCGACACAGAATGTCTCAAAGATGTATGATCGGGTAGGCTAAAGAGTATGATTCTTATCCAATTGACGACCAATTTCTATGGAAGACATCCACGCATTATGCATGCCAATATTCTGCCACCCAGTGAACTCGGGTAGTCAACTACATATACCATTACTCCAAATAAAGAAAGTTAACAGCATGGAAATTGTTTAGTCCGAAACTTAGATTTGCCCGTGAGGAGACATGATGTTGGACATGCAAATACAGAACATATATAACATAAAAAAACTATGTTTTTATACAGACATATCAAGAACTGTCTGTATTTTTATGCAATATATTTATATTAAATTTCAATGTTTAAAAATGAAAACGTTATTTTGAAATAATTAAGGTGATGTATAATTAATTTCCAGGTGTATATAACTGACTTGTTCTTTAGTAATTTATGCAAATTTAAATGCAATCTATTAAGGTCAAATGTCTGTATCCGCCCCTATGAACCATCATGAAATAAAATAAATACAAACTATTTAAACGAGCACCGCTGTATACATTAGCATTAATTATGGGTTTCTTTGTCTTCTGAGATCATTGGACACATGGAGTTTGTAATTGTGAAAATACACAAACGATAGAAACTGTATGCGAAATACAACGTATCTTGCACATTCTAACAGCTAAACAGTATCCAGCTATCTGTTAGGAAATTCATTAGTTGTCAGCGAGTTGGCAACACGGCTTCATAGTCCTTCTAAGAGAACTGGACAAACATTTGGCCCAAGGCAAACATTACAGGAAGACATTTCTCTAGCAGAAAATCCATCATTAAAGACCCATCAAGACAAATCCATTGCAATCTCATGCAATCAAAACTCCTCGTACTTTACTCAAGGAAGAAAAAATGCCGCCACCCAACAATTTGGACGTGCGTGCCAGGTTGATGGAACCTTGTCATCAACTGTCAGCTCATCTCAAAAGCTGTCAGTCTGTTCGCCTCCAGCACGAAGATACTTTGGTGATAATGTTAGTTCCATCGACCAAAATACGAAATCGCATAAAGCGCGGAACTTACCCGGATCATTTAAGCGGGCAACGTTATTATCTGTTGAGGCGAGGGCAGTGATCTCGCTCTCCGTGCAAGCATTCGGCAAACATCGGTAATTAAACAGTTTGTCATGATCGTCTGAGTTCTGGACGTTAATCACATGGCATTTTCTCTAAGTGCTGAAGCCAGTCACGAGATCTCCACACAGTTGGGCGAGACCTCGGACAATTTTGGCGCCAAACTACACGAAGAGACGTAAAACATCTCATTTGTGACCTGTCTGTGTGGTGTGTTAGCTACAATGTACACACACGGGTGTGTGTGTATACATATATATATATCCTGTGTAATATAGTATATATTATAGTATATAATATATAGAGAATACTAAATGAGCTTCCGTGTGATACCATTTTTATTAAACGAGTGACTAGTTTTGATATCTAACGAGCGAAAACGAGTATAATATAATATACGCGACGATTCCAATAAGACGAGTTATTGATGTAAGTAAAATAATGGGGGTATTGTGCAGTTGTTCGATCGCTAACCTCTACTGCAGTCTATCATTGGTTTGTCGTTCTTTGTCGATGTAAAATACCGCCATCACACTTCTAATTGGTACACGTGTGCAATTATTAGAAGTCTTACGGCATGAACTATTGTTGCACAACCCGCATTTTGAATAGACCCATTTTGTCACCGCAGTCCTTCTGGCAAAGAACAAAGATGGTGAGTGTTAGAGATGCGCGCGCACGTGCGAGTCAATTCAGTAGCACGCAACAATCTAGCACCAATATGGGCTTTTCACCATGTAAGCGGCAGCGTGTTGCTTCTAAACGTTTCAAACCAGCAATTTCCTCTCAACAATCTTTTCCGGTGCGTTTATGCGCTTGTGCTTGATTGACTTCTCAATAGTACCGTTATGATCTCGTCTAATATATCAGTTAAACTCTCCACGCACACATACACACACACACACACACACGTCCACCCATACACATTAACACAGCGGCAAAACATGTATAACCCATAGAAAACCCATAGAAAAATTGATAATATTTGTGTAGGGGGGAGGCACCAGGGGGAAAGGGTGTTTTTAGTTTAAACATATTTTATTCAAGACGAAATGGATAGGTTACAAGTTATTACAACTTAAATGCAAACCGCTCCAAGAGAAGGGAAAGAAAAGATGGGGAAAGAAGAAAGAAATATTAAGAATGATAAATACATATATACATGTTCAATAATTGTAATTATTTACATAAAAGTATTAAGCAAACCGTTGTGTTTGTTTAATGTACAACTGTACTAATTGCAGTATTGTTTCATTTTCAGACGCATTTAGGTCAGAACAGCCATTTAACAACAGATTGACATTATGATTGATATGTACATTGTGTAACGTAATTTTCTGAATATTTTTTAGCATGTCTTCACGATATGTACTGTATTTCGGAAAGGGTGTGCATGGATGATGGTATACTAGGGTATGGGTAGGTTTTCTAAACTATTCTATCCAACATCATAATCATGGCATGACCGTTATAGAAATCTGCTGACTGAATGTACTGACACTAATTCTTTCACGGGCATTCTTTCACACGAGTCAGGGTATCCTTTCACGAAGCTTTCAAAGCCACTACCAGACCACAGCACTCTCGTATAAGTTCCACAAAACTACGGGTAAAAGAGATGGTCTCGTATATAGCAGATGCGAGAGTTTAGAGAAACGATAGGATACCCCGATTCACAAGATATGTATAATGTTGTATAACGTTATCCGTGTATCAGTTGCAATCGGTTTTGTCTGGCGTGTCGCTCTGTATATGAACCGTGTGTTTAAAACTGATGTAGATCATAATGCGATTTCTTTGTTAGTTTTGTGATTGATGAAGCGACTCTCTCTCCCTGCCATCACTGGGAGAGCTTTGTCGAAGCAACGTCATATCCGGCGTTCTTGTGCCGAGGCCGCCTTGACGACGATTCCAATACGAATTCAACTGTTAGAAGTGGGTTCAAGAACTACACACTAGCTACCGTAGAGGCAACACTCGAGATGCAAGTTATGCAATTAGATATGTTTTACAAGGTAATTCAGGAATATTTCAGGAATATTTAAGAAACGAAATTACCAGGTTTTAGCGGAAATATTTAGAGCTATATTACACAGACCAGACGCCGCCCATACTTACGTATATAGTAACGTTGTCTACCGGCCAAGGGTGTTACAGTAACTGCAAATCTGTCCTCTTGAAAAGTAAATGAATGTAAACTTTGGGTATAGGTATATTTCAAGAATTTAGATTTGTGTTTAAATGGTGTGGTGACATGCCAGTAATTGACAATTAGTATGTCACGTGACTTGAGAATGTTCTTGCACAAATCTACAGACAGTAACCTTCTATGTAGTTGATAATATTCTTTAATATCACAGATATTATGGTTGTTTTGGACTAGTTGCTAGCGATAACTGCAAAGTACATCCACTTGACATACATAAAATCATGTTTGTATTTCCAAAAAGCTTTCCACCGCTGTGTGTTTGACAAATCTTCACTGCA
>JAUTBZ010147971.1:0-12036 GCA_032361785.1 Lepetodrilus galriftensis
CTTTTATAGTACCTAGATTTATATCTTCACCAATCTTTTCTTTTATAGCATCCATCTCTTCTTTTGTTGGAATCTTACCTGTTATATCTTCATAATCACTCTCTATATACTTATATTCCCACTCTTCATCTTGAAGTTCAAAGATAGGGTCTAGTATAATAATATCCTCTTTTTTGCCTTTTTTAATTTTTTTCAAATCCTCTTTGGTAACAAAAGCTATCTTCTCTAAATCATTATCAAATTTCTCAAAAGATTTATCTATCTTTTGTACAATTATTTTTGCAGCATCTTTGTTCTCTTCATCTTTAAATGCATCTTCTATAAGTTCTATTATATCTTTTTCTATTTGGACCTCATCAATAATATGCTTTGCAAACTCTTCATATTTTTTTTCTATAGAGTCTTTATCATCTTTTGTTCCACTGATAGCTTCCATACTTTTTTGTATTTTTAGAGCTTGTTGTATCAATTTTGGAATATTCTCTTTTTCTGCAACAGGGTCTTTTATAATATCTTCAACTTTTAACCCAAATGCTTTTGCCACACTCTCTTTAGCTTGTTTTATCTTTTTAGCTACTTCTTTTTTATCAAGCTTTTTATTTTCTGTTAACTCACTTTGTACTGCTTTTGCTACAAGCGTAGTGATAGGTGTTACATTAACACTTGTTGTCTCTTGTGGTGCTAAAAGCTTTCCTTTAAAATCCAATTTAGTATCAGAATCTCTCCCACCATATACTAAAAGCATTGCTTCTGAAAAAGATTTATCTTTTTGAATACTTGTTGTGATATCTAACTTAAATGTTCCATCTTTTTTGGTTTGTGCATGAGGTTCTTTATCTTGACAATATCCATCTTGATCAATATCTAAACATACCGTTGCAAACTGTAAGTAGCCATCGATAGCTTTTCCTGTTATAGTTGTTGATTTAATTTGTGATGAAGTATTATTATCGATATTAGATGGATTATTTTGCTCTGTAGGTTTATCTCCAGTAGTACTGCCACCACATCCTATTAGTAATGTACTTAAAGTTGCAGAAAGAAATATATTTTTTATAGATTTTGTTGTTTTCATAGAAAAGCCTTTTTGTCATAAGATTATTTGAATACTACATTCATAACAACAATATCGACAAAAACAAAATACTTTCAAGTTATAGAAGCTAGGAGATAGACTTTTTTTAGCCCATCTCCGTGTGTGTACTATTTTACAATTTCTTGTGTATCATTTTCCTTTTTTTCTAATTGATTAATAGTCTCTGCTTTTATAGCCTCCATAGCAACAAAGTTGTAATTTGGCTTGGGGTCTTTTTCAAATCCTTTATTTTCAAGCCATCCTGTATAAAGTTGGCTATCTTTTAGTGCGTAGATATTTGAATCTTCTTGACTATATTCGACAAGAACTTTTGTATCATTTTTTAATGTTTTGATTTCCCATTTTCCATCTTTACTCAAACCACTCACGGTAGATGCTGTACACTCTTTTTTATCTAAAGTCATAAACTCTTTAGATTCACATTTTTGTAAAACAAAATCACTCAATACACTAATGCCTGTTATCTCATCAGCAACTCTATCTAACACATACTCTTGTTGTAAGACTTTTATTCCTAAATAACTAACTTTTGCACCACTTGGCATCATTACAGGCTTTTCAAGACCTTTTATGTATGTAGCCTTATTTGAAATGTCTTTTTGATTTAGTAAAGAAACTTGACGATTATACTCTGGTAAAGTCATACTTCCATCACTATTTAATGTAAAATTTAACTCATTTGGTTTTTCAGATCTTTTTATCCATGCACCATCTTTAAATACATACTCAACATCAAACTTATCTTCACTTGTATCTTTTATAAATATTCCATTATCATATTTATATCTGTTGAATGTTATCGTATCATTATCATTTATATTTATCTCTTCATAACCTTTATGATTCAAGCCATATAGTGTCGTACCTTTTTCAAACTTAACAATATCACCATCTTTTTTTGCTTTTTCTATATCCTTTTTTTGATCTTTTTCTAACTTCTTTTTTTCTATTTTTTCAAAGATTTCTTTTAACATATCATCATCTGCATTTTTAAACTCATCTTGTTTTTCAAAGATAATACCTGGTTTTATCTTCCCATCTATTTTATCTTTTATCTTTTTTATTTCATCTAGAGTTGGATTTTTCATACCTATATCTTCTAATCCACTTTTTATGAACATATCATCCCATTTTGCATCATCATAATCAATAATGTCATCACGCTTTATCTGCTCATTGTCACCTTTTTTTATCTTTTTCATATCTTCTTTTGTGATATGTGCAATCTTTTCTAAATCACCATCAAGTTTTTCAAATGCTTTTTCTATATTTGCACCAACATCTTTTGCTATTTGTAGCTTTTCATCATCTTTAAATGCTTTTTCAAGTAGTGCATCCATGCCCTCATCTTCCACTATTTCTTCTAACTTTTCTACAAGTTTTTCATATAATTTTTCTAAATCATCATTATTGCCTTCAATATTCATAGCTTCTACAGCTTTTTGAATTTTTAAGGCTTCTTTTACAAGTTTTGGATTATTATCTTTTTCTGCAACTGGGTCTTTTAGCAAGTCTTCAACTTTTAATCCAAAGACTTTAGCAACTTGCTCTTTTTTAGCATCTATCTTTTGTTTCATCTCTTCTTTTGATAATTTTTTACCTTCTTTAAGCTCTTTTTGTACTGCTTTTGCAATAAGAGTTGTAATAGGAGAAATATATACTTTTTCACTATCTTGTGGTGCCAAGAGTTTACCTCTAAAATCTGTTCCTGTATCTTTATCTTTTCCACCATATACTAAAAGCATAGCTTCTGCAAAGTTATCACTATTTTGAATCTTAGGAGATATATCTAATTTAAATGAACCATCAATTTTAGTTGTACTCATAGGCTCTGTTGATTGACAGTAACCATCTTTGTTCATATCCAAACATACTGTTGCAAACTGAAGATAACCATCTATTGCTTTACCACTTAATGATACTGCTTTTTTTTCATCTGATATTTTATTTTGCGTTTTGGCTAGTGTTTCATCTTTATCAATACTAGTACTACCACAACCTGTCAATAAAGCACTAAGTGCAACTGATATAACTAAACCTTTTGATAGGGAATTTCTTTTCATGGGGGAGGCTCCTTTTGCCTGGAATTTATTTGAATCGTTAAATTCATAAACTAAATCGGCAAAAGGGTAGATAAGTTAACTATAATTTACTTATTAATGTTTTTTAAACCTTACATCCTCCACTTCCACATGAACCACTTCCAAGATTATAACTATCGGTAAAGTCACAATTTGTACACTTAAACTCAACAAATGAGGTTCCCGAACATCCTCCGCCTTTTTGATCAACTACTTCCATAGTTTTTTGTTTACACTCTGGACAGATGCCTTGGTTTATAAGCTTTAATCTTTCACCCTTTTCGTTTAGGTATTTTAAATACGCCCAAACCAGTCCCCCTGCTAATACAATGATAAATAGCAATGTTAGTATCGTGTACAAATTGATTCCTTATTTTTTACTTTTTTCTACAACATCTTTGAACTCTTTTATGAACTCTCCAAATATTTTCTTTATATTTTCAACTCCACCAAAACCCTTTTTTAAAACACTACTCATGTTCCCAGCAATCTGTTTACTTACTGCTGTATAAAGGCTTCTTTTTGTGCTATCCATGTTGACTCTCCAACCTTTATCTGTTTTACTAAGTGCTGTGTCAAACTCAACTTCTTTTATATCTTCGTCACCTTTTAGATAAAGTTTTGTAGGTACAGTTGCACTATCTCCATCTTCTTTAGGTGCTTCAAAAGTTGCTGTTTTTATCTTGATTTTCTCATAAATCTTAGTCTTTTTTTCATCCTCTTTTACAGTAAGCTTTTTAGCACTACTAAGTCTATCTTGTTGTTGTGCAGTCCAAAACTCTTGTGTTACAGTTGAAACTGACATGTTTTTAGAAGAACAACCACTTATCAAAAAGCCTAAAGCCAAAAGTACAAAATATTTTTTCATGTTAAATCCTTTTTGACAAATGATAGCAAAAGTTTATTTTAACTCATCAATGAGATGATCATACACATGGGTAATAGTTTCAAAGTCTTCAACTTTTTTATTGTTTTTTCGCTTTATTTCATCTTTCATAATAGTTACTAATTCATTTATCCGTTTTGTAACATCCCTCTTACACGCTCTTTTGTTTTTTTCGATACAAAGATCTATCATCTTTATAAGTTGAGGCAAAAGTGAAGCTGTCATCTTTGCGTATAAATCACTATAAGCTCTTTTATCCATGAAAGATACAAAAGTCTTTTGTTGCTCCTTGCTTAGTGACCAAACATTTTGAATATAGGTAAATTGGTCATTTATCAGTTGATGTTTTTTCTCTGCTTGTTTTAACCTTTTTCTCTTTATCTTTGCTAACTCCCTTTGAGCTCTTGTGTTTTTAAATCTCAAAAGTGGAAGCTTTGCATCTTTTTTCTTTTTAAAATACAAACCAACAATAAGTATAAAATAGATAAAAAGAGCCACAGATAAAAACATAAATGTAGAAACACTAACAACCGCAGTTGATACTGAAACTACAAAAACACCAAGTAAAAAATAATTTATATTTTTATTGTACATCTTTTTTATCTCATCTTTTTATCAAGTACTCTTTTTACATCTTGATGAATATTTCCGCTCTCATCAGCTAACATCAGATGGTCTTTATTTAACTCTTTTACACTTTTTAGTCCCATGACAGCTATAATCATTTTAACATTTTTTAGCAAATGAAAATGATAGTTTTCTACCATTTTTGAATATTTATGTATGATATAAGCTTTACGTTTGCTCTTATCTTGTGTAGCAAGTCCAACTGGACACTGATGTTTTCCAGCACCTGAACAAACTCTAGCACGTATGCAACCTGCACTCATCATAAAACCACGAGCTATAGATATCATATCTGCACCAAGAGCTAATATGATAACTACATTATCAGGAGTTAAAACCTTTCCACTAGCAATAAGTTTTATATCTTCTCTCACGCCATACTCTTTTAAAACCTCATCAACAAGATAAATAGCATCTTTTATGTTTAACCCAACTCTTTCCATAAGCTCAACTGGAGCAGTAGCACTTCCACCCTCACCTCCATCAATAGTAAGAAAATCAGGTACATTTCTGCCCTCATCAAGTCTTTTTTTAAACTCTTTTGCAATTGGTTCAAATCCATCTCTATCAGATATAACTATCTTAAACCCTACAGGTTTAAACGAGATTTTTTGTAAATTTTCTATAAAATCAAAAAGCTCTTCTATAGTACTAGCATAAGGGAAACGATTTGGAGAAAAAAGATCTTTATAAGGCTCTACCCCTCGATAATATGCGATAGCAGGAGTAACTTTGTTTTTTGTAAGTTTTCCTCCAGTCTGCTTGGCTCCTTGGGCTATCTTTATCTCTGTCATCTTACAAAAGCTCATCACTTTTTTGTATCTTATCTCATCAAATTTTCCATCTTTATCTCGTACACCATAAAGACCTGAACCAATTTGAAGTATCGTATCTGGCATATCTTTTGGAACCTCTACTGGAAACTTATCAAATGAAGCATTCCAGTTTACACGATAAAAACAGTATCTATCTCTGTCAAAACTATAAGTATCTCTACTACCTTTTTGGATAATTAATTTTTTTAACATTCTAATTGCAAACGATGCATTTAAAACTTTTCTAAATAATTTAAATAATTTCACTTGATTTTCTGTTAAAGTTACTATCTCCATGTACTCTTTGTTATATGAACGATGTGTTACAACAAAGTTTGTAGTTAAACTCCCCTCGCCTGTATTTATAGGAAACTTACCTTTAAAAGCTCCTATAGCAAAAGCTTGTGTACCCTCAGGTGAGATAGAGCCATCACTCATACCACTTCTAGATATTATAGACTTTGAAACATATGGTTTTTCTCTTTTATCTCCAAAAATTACTTCAAAGTTTTCATCTACTTCATCATCGTTTAGAGGAGAAAAAGCATGGCGGAGCATAAACTTTGGATTTTTCTGAGGATTTGATGGTGAAAACGAGATATAAGTAGACTTATCCCGTGCTGCTTTATAAACCCACTCTATCTTATCACGAGAATCAAAAACATCTTCATCTCCAAAGTACTGACGAAACGGCTCTCTAACAGCTTCAAGAAAGTAACGAAGCCGTCCTATAATAGGATAGTTTATAAGTAATCCATGATTTCTTTGAACAAAACGATCATAAAAAAACCATGCGAATAGTATAGCTATTATAAATAGTAATATTGTAAACATCTTTTACTCCATATCTCTTACGCAACGAATATAGCTTTTGCCTTGTTTGGCTTTATATCCATCATTTGCGTAGCGAAAATTAATTTGTAACATTTTAACACCTGTTGTTATATCTATTTCTGTAGAAGACCAAAAAGGTATAGAAGCATTTTTAGCTAATCCACTATTTTTTGTATATTTAAAAACACTTTTTATCGCTGGAGTATATTTAGTTCTATCACCTATCGAATATAACTCATTGATATTTGGTAATCTCCAGTTATCATAATTTGCATGATCTAATTGTGCACATATGTCATTTGCATTATTCCATGTTTGTTTTGAATTTACGACAGCTTTGCTATCTTCCCACATCAGTTTATGTTGTTTATCGATAACAACTTCATTGTCCACATCTCTGATAAAAGTACTCTTTGGTAAAACTCCCTTAACACATCGTAGATAATGTTCTTCATTTTTATCTATATTTTCTTTATCCATGCCAGTGGAAAAATCTATCATCCAAGCTTTAGTAGCGTCAGTTTTTGAAGATGTAGATGTCCAAAGATTATATATAGTATCGGTTATTGTACTTTTAAAATCATCACTAATAGCTGGGTTTTTTCTCTTTTTATCAGTAATGGTAATCAACTCCTCTACAGTAGGTAAATGCCAACCATCTCCTTGTTTAGTACAATATGAAATAGCACTATTCCAATTATATTTATTTTTAGTATCACTATTGTCTTGCCATACTAAACTAGTTGTCTTATCTTCAACTGTTTCTAAGTCATTGTTTCTCTCAAAACTACCATTTGATATTGGGGCTATTTGGGTATATTTTATCGTATTTGTATTGATATAGATATAAATATTTCCTTTATTATCTGCTGAAATTATATCCATGTTACCATTATTATTTATATCACCTGCTTGGGTTATCATGATATTATCTACATTTTCTGCAATGATATGTTTTGTAAATGTCACTTGATTGTTTTTATCTACTTCACCTTCATACCAAAGTATTTCTCCAGATGTTTCATTTGAGTTTGATACAATATCTATATCTCCATCATTATCTACATCAACACCAGAAGCAAAAGGAGGTCTATTTATATTATCATCAACCATGCCACCATTTGAAGTAGCATTTGACCATTTGATAGCATCATCGTAGGTTATGATAACATCATTAGAACCTTTATTGTTCATGTTTGCTATAAAAACTGTGTTTGCATTACCACTGTTATCTATAGCTTTTTTGGTAAACCCTGTATTATTTTGATTAACATAGTAATTAACTCCTTCTTTGTATGCAGCTACTATATCTATATCTCCATCATTATCTATATCAGAAGTACTGCTTGAGATAGCACCAGCAAAGTCTGAATCTAAAATATATGGTTCTCTAGAAAATTGTTTGTTTTGATTTTGTTTATATAGTTCCAACTTTCCATCTTTCCATGAAGTTGTGATGATATCTACACCATCTTTACCATCTATATCTCCAACAGAAATGAAAGTTACATCATCATCTCTATAATCTCCTGAAAATAAAACATCTGGTACATAACCATTAGTTAACTCTCTTTCACAATTAAAAGTCTTATTTTTATTGTTAAAACATATCTCTGTAGTATTTTTAGCATAAAGTATATCTAAGTAACCATCTGCATCCATATCTGCTACATGAACTACTTGGGAAGCAACACCAGTTGCAATAGTATGTCTTTTATAACTCTGTTTACCTTGATTTTCATACCACAGTATATCTCCCGTATTTGAAACATTAACTAAGATATCCAAGTCTCCATCTTTATCAAGATCTGCTAACTCCATCCATGAGATGTTTCCATTGGTATTTGTATCTATTGTTTTTTGTTTTGTAAATACTATAGGTTTTTTCATCACACTAAATTCAGACATATATGGTGTTGAGATGTAATCACGATTATCTTTAACTCTAAGTTTTACAACATGCAAACCTTTTGTAAGCTGTTGTAGTGTTATAGTTTGTGAATTAGTGCTTTGTTTAACATCATCTAAAGTCCATAGATACTCTTTTATAGTTGTGTTGTTATCTATAGTTGTCCCATGTGCTGTGAGTGTAAGAGTTTCTCCTTTTATGATGTTTTTACTTCCACTTATCTCTGCTATTGGTGCATCATCTTTTCCATCGATATGCAAAGTTACGGAAGTACTTTTACTCTCATAACCTAATTGATCTTTTATCTTGTAAAAAAACTTTATATCTTTGATATCACCTAATTTTAGTGCATTAAAGTTATTTAATGTTTCAAAATGTATAAATTTATCTTGAATATTTAGATTATTTCCATCTACACTAGATATGGTAAGTGTATCATTGTCATCATCGCTGTCGTTCTCCAAAACAGCCATATCGATATAACCATCTTCAGAAACATTGTATGTATCAGGATTTGCTATAGGTGTATCATTTGTACCGTTTATAGTGACATTTAACTCTTGGATTATTGTTTTTATATCGTCTGATACTTTTATAAAAAGGGTTATGTTTTCACTTTTTCCACTTGCAAGATGCTCAAAACTATCATCTGTAACTATAGTATATGTTCCATCATTTTTAAAAGATATGAGTGAAGAGTTAGATTCGTAACTTAAACTATTTCCGTCAGGGTCACTTGCATTTATATCTATGGTTTTAGGTATATTTTCATCTATCGTTATGTTTTGAAAAGTTGCAACTTGTGGGGCATCGTTTCTTCCTCTTACCCTTAGTGTTACTTTACCTATTGCTTTCCCGCCATGTTCATCTTTTACAGTATATAAAACCTCTACATCTTCATAAACAGTATCATTTTTTAAAGCTTCAAAATACCCTTGTGGAGAGAAAGTTATAGTGTTTTCTTGCAGTGTTACATTACCTTTACTTGTATTAACATCAATGATAGTTAAGTTCGCATCGTGATCTATATCTTTAATATTGCTCTCTATTTCTGTTAGAGGATTAAAAACTCTATCTTCATCTTCATTTGTTCCAAGGATAAAATATGTTGTTGTTGGATTGTCATTTTTCCCATGTATGATGATAGTAAGATTTTGTTCAGCTGTAGCACCTGAATTATCTGTTGCTGTGATTAGTACTTTAGTAGTTATGTTTTCATCAACACTGAGAGTTTGGTAAAACACTGAAGTGGTATTGAGTTCGTATGAGCCATTTGTATCTAGTTTAAAACCTGTAAGATTTGAGTCGGTTGTAAACTGCACACTATCATTTGCACTATCTGTAGCAGTAAAAGTGCCATATATAGAGTTGTTATCTTCATCTGTGTTTATAGTGGTAGGTGTACTAAAAACAGGTGCTGTATTATCAGCAGTGGTAAGGTTAATAGTAAAGTTTTGATAAACAGTATGATTTCCATCAGACACTGTTAAGTTTATGTCATAACTCGATGGAGATGAAGACCCAAACGGCATACCTCCACTAGTAGTAGGAACTAAACCCGTAAGGATATTATTTGTTAAAGTAAGCCAAGTAGGTTTATTGGATATACTAACATTCTCTACACTATCAGGGTCAAAAGTTTGGATAGCATAAGTATAAGTTGTACCTCTTTTTATCGTTACAGGGGGTAGAGATATAAACTTTGGTGCATCATCATCAGAATTAACCATGATTGTAACTTCTGTACTATTACCTTTTTCATTGTTATCATAAGGGATATAACTAAAAGTATCTTGTCCAAAAAAGTTCTCTTTAGGTGTGTAGATGATTTTACTATCTTTTATCACAGCTGTACCATTTTTAGGTGTTGCAACGGTGTAAATACTTAAAATATCTTTATCTACATCTTTATCGTTTGCTAACACATCTAGAGTAATAGGCGTATCTTCTAGTGTGCTATTTGTATCTGCTACACCTTGTGGTGCATCATTTTTCCCGATGATAGTAAAAGTTAGGTTTTGCTCTTTGTTGTTTATCATGATAGAAACATTATGTTCTATACTCTCTCCCTTTGAAAGATAATCAAACATACCAGATGGTGGTATAAAACTATAAGAACCTGTGGCAGTATCTATCTCTAATCCATCACTACTGTTAGTATCTGTAAAAGTGATAGCATCATCTAAGTCTAAAGCTTCTATCTTGCCTCTTACCATGTTACCATCTAAGTAAACATCTTGTTTTTGTGGTTGAGTTATATCTAATTTATCATCTAAACCATCTATAGTGATAGTTACTTGTGCAGATGCTGTAGCATTGTACTCATCTTGTAAGATATAAGTTAAAACAACATCTCTTTTTTGGTTAACTTTTAAAGTATCAAAATACCCTATAGGTGAAAAAGTGATATTTCCATCTTTTTTAGATGTTACTATGCCACGAGTTGTTGAGATTTCTTTGAGTGTTAGTGTATGGTTATGGTCTACATCTATATCATTTTTAAGGATATTAAATGTGATGTTGTTATCTTCATCTGTACTATTTTTATCTGCATAAGCTACTGGAGCATCATTTTTCCCCGTGATAATAAAAGTAAGATTTTGCTCTTGGCTTAGGTTGTTTTTTCCTTTAACTTTGAGTGCTATCTTTATAGTTTGCATCTCACCCTCTTTGAGAGATTGATAACTGCTACCTTTTGTGGAAAATAAAAAACTACCATCTTCTTTTTGACTCCAGCCTTTTATATCATTTACAGGTGTAAAGACAAAAGGTTTCAATCCCCCTTTTACTTTTAGTGGCGAGCTAGAGATACTTTCATCTTCATCTAGTTGAGTCTTTATGTTATCAAGTTGCATGTACGGATGTCCATCTGTTACCATGATAGTCTCTGACACACTATCAGAAACCCCTAACTTATCTGTGACAGTTAGTGTGATATTGTGTTCTCCTATGGTAGAAAAAGTGTGTGTAAAACTTTTTTTAGTAGAAGTTAAAACACTGTTTATAAACCAGTTGTATGTTAAAGTATCATTTTCATCTATATCATAACTATCATCTGTAAAAGTTATCGTCTCTTCTTGCATAACTTGTGTAGAAGTAAAATGCATACTTGCTATTGGTGCATCATTTTTCCCTATGATTGTGACTGTAAGATTTTTATCTTTGTATACCCCACTATAGTCGTCAGTTGCTCTAACCGTTATAGTAGAGTTATATCGTTTTCCCTCTTTATAAGATTCATATCTTTCACCACTTGTACTTAGAGTAAAAACACCTGTTTGACTAAGATGAAACCACATCGGCAATGGTTGGTTTATAGCCTCATAAGAAAAAGAACCATGTTCGTTTTCTACTATAAGTTCTGATGTAGAGTTGTTCTCTTTTAACTCTACATTTTTTAGTCTAAATAGTGGTATAGTAGGATTTATAGTTATCGTTGAGGTTGAGGTTGCTGAAAGTTTATTTTTATCTTCAACAGTGAGAGTTATGTTGTGTTCACCTACTGTTTTAAACTCTTTTTTAAAACTTTTACCTATATAGGTTTGGTTGTTATCTACAACCCAGCTGTAACTTTGTATCTCATCATCTTTGTCTATATCGTAACTTTGGTTTGCATCAAAAGTGATAGTTTCGTATTGATTTAAACTATCTTTATCGGTGTGTATCTTAGCTACTGGTGCATCATTGACAGGCTTTACAACTATAAAAACGGTTGCAATCCTCGAATCTATCTGACCATCATATGTTTTAAACTGAAAACTATCTTTTCCATAATAGTTCTTTGCTGG
>JAUTBZ010147982.1:0-12032 GCA_032361785.1 Lepetodrilus galriftensis
CCCCCCCCCCCCCCCTTGAATCCGCTCCTGGTTCTGTAGACGGACAAAAACAATATATGATAACCGTAACGTAAGCCTTTTGTTCAGTAGACGGACAAACCCAATACTATGATAACGTATGGGTTTTGCTCAGTAGACGGACAAAACCAATACTATGATAACGTATGGCTTTTGTTCAGTAGACGGACAAAATCAATACTATGATGACGTATATTTTGTTCTGTAGACGAATAAAACCAATACTATGATGACGTATATTTTGTTCAGTAGACGGACAAAACCAATATATGATAACGTATGCCTTTTGTTCAGTAGACGGACAAAACCAATGTTTAGATAACGTATGTCTTCTGTTCAGTAGACGGACAAAACCAATGCTGCGTATTACCTGGCCAGATATAATACCGGTATCTAAAAGCCATCTCATATCTCATAATAGGGTGTACTAACGCCCGTCAAACATGTTAGACAGGTTGTGTTTCCTTTGTTCCTTGTTTACATCTGGTGGGTATTGACAGAACTGCATTATTATAACATTCGTCTGACAATGAACTTCGGATAATGTGTTTGTAAGTGTTGTCTATCGAGTAGTAAACCGAGATAAGTATATTACACGCAATGCTGTCAGGTAATCGGCGGCTACCGCTGTATACGAGTTTAACCTCTGGTAATGGTGTATTGAGGTACCGTGCTCAATAAGTTAACACGGGGTGGTTTGGGTATAGAGAGTGTAAAGAGGTGGGGTTATGGTGTGGAGCATTGATGCTGCTTGCATGGTGTGGGGTGTGTGGATTAGTTTCACGATAAATGCAACAATATCCTCTAAAATGTATGCAAAAGTGATACACAGTTGTTTCAGCTTTACATCCCCTTTTAACCATGCCGTGATCAGCACTAATGACTGATATCCTCTGGTCAGTATTTACTATTATACTCTAACCATACATGCATCCACGTAGTCTTATGAATGTCTAACAAGTTCTTTCGAAGTCCACTTTTCTGAATGAAGCCCTAGCACTAAGGATGAAGATGTCCTAGCACTTATGTACGATGCCCCCGCAGTAACGCCCGTCAAATCACTAGCTACCTCTCGTTCGCGTGCGAGGGAAGATGCATATTTATTGAAAATGCCGCTGAACTGGTTATCAGCTGGTTATAATATTATGATGGTATACTATAGGTTGTACCCACCAGAGGCTCGCGCTTCTATTGTGACTAAATATAACCCGGAGAACCAGTTAGACGAGTGAAGGTGCGCGGGTGCCGTCGCTCGCTCTGGGTTGCCTACCTGTACCACGGCTGTGACAGCGCCTAGCTCTGTGATGTATAACGGCCGTATGGTATTAATAGCACACCTCTGAGCTAACTCTGGGTTGGGCATGCTCTACGTTAGAACACTTCGTACACACCGGCGCAGGGATACGTCTTAAGTAATCGAATTTCACTTTCAGGGTACCTGTTGGAATTGACAGTACTTACAACGGTAAGTTTACCTGAACAATTTACTGACAATGTCTTTTGATTAGTTTGTCTTCACCTGACTATTGGCCTGGCTACCTGGACACATGTATATGTTTACACCTCAGTGTTGTTCTGCCACCGCGAGTATGGCAACATGTTCCTGCGACGGTGGAATGGCACATTGCAATAATGCCTCGATATTTATTACATCTTTACTTTCACATATAGCAATTATTATACTGTCTCAATATCTACTGAAGTGTCACAGTCACAAAATAACAAGTTGATGTCTGGGACAACACCCTTTGGTTTCATTATAGCATGCTATAACATGGGCAGCGGTCTTTCTGGATTGACATTATAGCATGCTATTAATGAGAAATAGGAAAGCAATAAGGAGGTCATTAAAATAAATGTTCGAACGAATGAATATGAAAATCTATTTTACATTTACTTTAAATAGTTACGTACGTATTGATGTGTGCATCATGTGTTATGTGTAGGCCTATGTTTAATTAGTGTCTTCAGTATCGACCCCGTGTAACCTAAACATAGCTGCAGTTCCTATACTGTCCACTATGTCCAGTCCAGAATTAATAGTAGGCCTAGCCTATTTGGTCAGTCCCCTGTATAGAACCTTACGTTGTACATAGAGACGGTCATCCTTACAGTACGGTATACCATGCAGGGCCTAGGGATCCCTATGTAATGTATATCAGCAGTAACAGCCACAGACAGGGGCAACTGCAGCAAACCAATGATAATATAAATATCTTAGTTTACGGTTGATTGGCTAATACGAATGCCATCATTATCGATTTGAGTTTGGGTTGAACTTTTGCCAATACAGTCTAATGGACGATAAGAAGGAATTATAAATGAAGGAATGTTCATTAACTATGACGACTCCCTGTACTGTACGTAGCCTACTATACAGTACACATAGTCATGATATTCATGTGCAATTTCAATTGTTAAATGCACTTCACGAGATTAATAATTTGGTAAAATTGTTGTAAATACACCAGAAAGATTTTGTATTATTACATTTTGTATCTATCGAATACAGACTGCTGCACGTACCACGTAGTCTGTGGGCTATCTGTGTAAGGGCTTGGCTCTAAACCTGAAGAGTTTGCGGTCGCAATCACAGACACTTTGGAAACGCAACAAAATCATGAATTGCTCGCGATGTTAATGTGTCATGGTTTTATAGCACCATTCACAAAGCACCATTCACAAAGTACCATTGTCCTTAGGATCATTTAGCACGTGACAATCCAGTAGTGACAGTAACTTCCGGTGTCACATGATTACAAACATCACCACCGCTTCATGTGAGCCCAGACTGTTGTAAGCACGTCCAGGTAAAATGAGTGTTCTTCATGCTACCCATGTAGCCATACCTTTCAGTATTCTACAAGTAGGCCTATCTCTAATGTCGGCAGCCATGCATTGAGAATAGTTTTCTTTAGGTAGATATCAGATATGACCAAGAATATATGAAACATTGCTTCAATTACATCTACTACTATAATGAAATCATCACAATTTAAATATATTATAATTGTTGACATGTGCAAGTTGTGTGTTTCAGATGAGGGTCGTATGGGGACTGACCCTTGTCCTTCTGGCATTGACCAATGGGCAGGAGACTTGCCCGCAGAACAAAGAAGCGGGATGCAGCTACCAGACTGTCGGAGCGCTCAAGAAGCACGCGAGTGGCAAGAGCATCACGGAGCATTACTACATCGGCGGCCTGTTTGACCTCCTTCAGAAGGGCGACTGGGCGTATGAATGTGGAAGTGAGGTCAAGGTCAGTGGCGTTATGAACCTGGAGGCTTTCTTCTGGGCAATCACCTACTTTGAGACACAGCTTGGCAACGAAGTCTCAGTGGGCGGCATTGTGTTCGACAGCTGTGGACGGAAAGAAGAGGCTATTGATAACATCCTGGGATTCGAGCAGTGTCGCGACCGCTACGAGGGCATCTCACGGCGGCAGCTGCTGGCGTTTGTGGGTCCACAGCAGAACGACCAGGCCGTGGCTGTGGCGGAACTCCTACAGGATCTGAACATCACCGTCGTCAGCCCTGCCGCCACGGCGCCGCAGCTCAGCAACGGAGAGAAGTACCCGTTCTTCCTGCGGACAATCCCCTCGGAGGCAAGTGACGCCGTCCTGCTGGTGGACATTTTGACCGACGAGATCAAAGCAAAGCATGTGCAGGTCATCTATCAGGACAACGCCTATGGCCGCGAAGGTTTCGAGATGTTTAAGAAGCGAGCCGCTGAGAAGAACCTCTGCATTGCTCAGTCTATCATGGTTGGTGCTGACGTATCCGCTGCTGCCGATAGCGATGTGGTCTCAAAGCTGAGAACTAGGACCAACTTCAACGTCCGCTACGTAGTCCTCTACACCGAAGCGGTGATCGCCAACAAGATTCTACGTTCTGTGGACATGTTCAACCGACAGACCGGACAGACCCAGAACACTGACGACACGTTCCTGTTCTTTGGGACTTCACAATGGGGCAACAACGAGGCTGTGTTTGAGAACAGCGTGGTCACCGCCAACAACAGCATCGTGGTGGCGCTGCGGACAGACCCGCTGTACAGATCCGCCGTACAGGCGTTCAGAACACACTGGAACTCACTCAAACCTAACCAGAGTCCAAGCATCAAAAATGATTACTTGAATAAGTTTTGGTCACAAAAATTTGGATGTGATCCAGTGTCTACTTGTGACACCGCCTCTCAGAGTCTGAATATGATCCCCACTGATCGCAACGTACCATACACCATCATGGCAGTACACGCCATCATGAAGGGAATAAAGACTGCCGCCGTTGAGAAGTGTACAATATATGACCTGTGCAGTAGTGTAATGAACATTCCAGGTAAAGGCAAGAATATCTTCAACCATATCAAGAATGTGAAGTCACTGAATGATGAAAATCGATTCATCTTCGACCAGAAAGTGGGTCCGAGTCGCCTTGGCAAGAACATCTACATCTCTGCAGACCCTTCTGAAGGTTTCTCCAAGTTTGATGTCAACACTGTGGTCAAGGGCAAATACAAGATGGTGAGTGGCTTCCTCCACACAACCTGCACAACAATACATTAGGAGTTACTAAAACAACCTACACAACAATTATATTAGGAGTCACTAAAATAACCTGCACAACAATTATATTAGGAGTCACTGAAACAACATACATTACAATTCATTAGGAGTTACTAAAACAACCTGCACAACAATTATATTAGGAGTTACTAAAACAACATACATTACAATACATTAGGAGTTACGAAAACAACCTGCACAACAATTATATTAGGAGTCACTAAAACAACCTGCACAACAATTATATTAGGAGTCACTAAAACAACATACATTACAATACATTAGGAGTTACGAAAACAACCTGCACAACAATCCATTAGGAGTCGCTAAGACAACCTGCACAACAATATATTAGGTGTCACTAACCATATACCCATGCCACACAGAATCTGCACAACACGTCATACCATTGTCACTCATATTCACAACACGTCATACCATTGTCACTCATATTCACAACACGTCATACCATTGTCACTCATATTCACAACACGTCAATCACACAATTTCTACCATGTTACATCTGATTTTCTACAACTCTCAGCTTGGAACAATGGTTGCTGGTGGGAAGCTAGACAAAGAACGTCCACTTGAGATGGGTTACTATGGCAACAAGTCTTCCTGCAGCTACCCGTGCACAGTCTGCGGAGAGGTTCTCACCACCACGCAGTCTGTGGTTGTCATGACAACTGCTCCCATGGCTATAACAACCAAGGATCCAACAGAAGGCGGCAACTTCACATTTGTGAAGTTTCCCACCAATCAGGAGCTGACAGGAGCATATTTCACATCACCGCGGTCTGGCGACGCCTTAATGACCAGGTTTGATCAGCAATTAACATAGCTATTATACATAATTATATATTAATATTAGTTTAGCGATGAATGTGGACTGAATGTCAGAACATCACATGGTTGTGTTGTACAAATGAATGAGCCTTTAGAACATCACATGGTTGTGTTGTACAAATGAATGAGCTTGGCAAGGCAATTAGTTAACAACTACTAAAGTTCTGAGAGTAAAGTATGTGGTGAACATTTCTAAGATTGTTGGCAACCCGACACGTCAATGCCATGTTTGCTTCTCCGCTGCCAGGTTCGAGATCGGACAGCGCTGGATTATTGCCCTTGGCGTCCTTGCTGGGCTGGGCATCCTGGCCGTCATCATCTTCGAGATCTACATCCTGTACAAGCTGCTGGGAACGCGGATGGGCAGCAAGTGGAGGACGATGTGGCTGGGCCAGCTCCTGCTGTTCGGCATCTTCCTCAGCTTCCTGACGCTGTTCGCGTACGTCCCCATCCCCACCAAGGCCACGTGCGGCATCACCAGGTTTGGCGTGGGCGTGTCGTACTCCATCATGTTCGCCGTGCTGCTGGTTAAGCTGATGGTCATCCTGACGTCCAAGACCTCGGAGTCGTCCCAGCTGCCCGGAGATATGGAGTCGCCCAACTACCTGAAGGGCATCTACCAGTTCCTCATGTTCATGTTCGCAGTCGGCGTCCAGGTTGTCATCGACGCTCAGTGGCTCATCACCGTGCCTCCTGAAGCCGTCCAGGTACGTGTACTCATGTCGGTTGTACTGTACTCATGTGTGCGCTATGTACTAGACATGTCTGGTTGTACTCATCTTGCCTAGCCCACGTGAGGAAGTGCACTGTGCTTGTTTAGAGGATTACGCAGAAGTTCTGAAGGTATCGTTTTAAAATACAAAGCTTTGTAGAATTTGAGCGTGTAATCCTACCTGAAAGTTCAGTAGTCTCCGGGTCCGGTGTTTACATGAAGTCATGGACGTCAATACTAACATATGCCGTCTTTTACTTCACAGGTGTTTGACAACCGTGGCGAGCCGGTCTGGATTTGTAACCACTACACGTGGCGAGCGAGCGACGGCATGCACAACATGACCATGTTCGTCCGCAACGAGTTTGAGAACCACCTTCTGTCTCTGGTGTACATCATGTTCCTCGTCCTCATCACCACAGTCCTCGCTCTCAACGCTCACGGCATCATCACCAACCACCGCGAGAGCATCTTCATTGGCATTGCGGCGGGCTTCACCATCCCCATCTGGCTGTCGTGGGGTCTGGTGGGCGGCCTGAACCGCGCGCAGGACTTCGCCAACGAGTTCGGCGACGCCTGTATTGCAATCGGCCTCTTCCTGACGGCCACGCTCATCCTGTTCTCCATGTTCCTGCCCAAGGTCCGACAGCTGGTCAACATCGGCGTGGAGGGCATCTACTTCGAGGATGACCGCGAGACGTACTACGGTGGGTCAGTGATGATGTCGCCACCCAGCTACAAGAGTAACAAGGCCAACTCTGTCCTGTACGTCAACAACGCCGGCATCTACTCTGAGCCCGTCGTCATCAACAACGGAGACACAAGTAATCCTCGTTTTTCTCTTTGTCTCTCTCTCTGTTTCTCTGCTACAAATACTGGTACATGTTTCATGGTTATTTGTCCATCTGGTATTATGCTGCTGGGCGGGTGCTATAGCACAGTAGTAGAATATTTTAGCTTCGGAACCAATGGTCCAGAGTTCAAATCCCGTTCTGGGACGCTGGAATAATTGTTCGCGAAAGTTACCTTTCCGATACGATATTGATATGATGCACTGTCTGTAGAATGACAATGCAGTTATCATCCTTGGTCTGCGAGTACCAGCCGGTGCTCGTAGGTTTACTGCAACATTCTGCTCTACAGATGTTGCAGGTTTCCTCCTGTCCTAAACTGACAAGTTGTGATATAAGTGAAAGAATCTTGAAAGCGACTAAGCTCCAATTAAAAATAGAATAAGCAAACTATTGTGAAAATACTACTGTAGTGACACACACTGGTGATGTATGGTGATGTATGGTGATGTTTACAGTGGCCACTCACCTGAAGCACCCGGGCGGCCAGTTCCAGAGTCACATGAGCACGTACAGCGCTCCCGGCTACATCCAGAAGGGCGAGATTGGAGGAAGTAAAGTCCTCCGGGTGACTCCTGATCTCACCGGCAAACATCCCACGGAACGGAAACGTGCTCAGTCAGAATACGGCTACGCCAGATCTGCCCGCGGAACGTTGAAACGTGAGTATGGCATCATCTAGATGTGGTTGTGCTCTCAACATCCGTAAACAATCGGGAGCTATGTAGCAGCAGTAACAATCCAGTAACAATCAAATAACCACGTCTAACTTAGGCATAATATCACAGATGTTTATGGTTGTTTTGGACTAGTTCTTAGCTATATCTGCAAAGTACGTTCACTCAATAAATCATGTTTGTACTTCCAAAAAGCTTTCCACCGCTGTGTGGTTGACAAATCCCCACTGCAATCCCAAGATAGACAACCTGAATATGGTCCATATGTGTTTGCAGGGTTTGCTTCATTATATAGCATGCAAGGGGGACATAACTCTAATGTTCGCTCGCAAATTCCTTCATAGATGAGTTGATGCATCAAAGTGTAATTAGTCTCAGATCGAAATGTGTTTGTCCATTATCCAGGTCTATCAACTGTGATATTATGCCTTTAAGTAATCAGCTTTCTATAGCACTTTCTGAAAATAAAGTATTCATTCTGACAGTGGTAAATATAGTAATTCTAGTTGAGATAGGAAGGAGGACAAGTTGACAATTTGAAATATCTCTGTTTATAATTTCAGGATCTCGATCACAGCAGAATCTGGGTGCACTTTGAAGAGGAATAACAAAAGTTAAATATCTGCCAGTTTAGAAGTTGTGAAACCTCTGGCCATCGAGATCACTAGTTTACATCCAGAGCTTCACCAGAGAGTAAACCCACATACATCAAAGTGTCAAGTTTGTGCTATCATACATTACTTGACAGTGTTTGGATTTTCTCTCTAGTAGTTTTCTCTCTCTAGCAACAGCCATAGCTACGGCCACACCACAACTTAAGATTATTCCCACAACTTAGCTTATTCCCACCACAACTTAGCTTATTCCCACCACAACTTAGCTTATTCCCAGCACCGAATATGGAAAACATTCTGATGAACGCATAGCTTAGATAATAATGTTAAAATATGTAGTTAACAAGTTAAACTATTGCTCACTGTACAGCAGGTTGTGTATATCTTTACTAAATATGCCGTTACTTTAGTAGGCAAATAATCAAAGTTGTGTATATTACTCTCCTATTGTATACATTGTCTCCTGGCTATGTTTTAAGAACAGTTCCTTTCTACCAGCATCAGCAGCCACAACCAGCTTGTTCTGTCAACTGTTCTGTTCAGTGGTGCTACTTGTTCTGTTCAAATGTGCTGCTCAATCTGTTCAGTGGCACTACTTGTTCTGTTCAAATGTGCTACTTGTTCTGTTCAGTGGCACTACTTGTTCTGTTCAGCTACTTGTTCTGTTCAGTGACAGTGGCACTACTTGTTCTGTTCAGTGGCACTACTTGTTCTGTTCAAATGTGCTGCTCCATCTGTTCAGTGGTCTGGATTCCATCATGAATGAAAGGACATTATTATTCTCAGTGACTGTAAGCTGGTAGCAATGCCAGTAACAGAACAAAATAGAACAGAACAGAACAGAATGGACATTGGGTGTGGGACTAGAGGTTTTTCTAGCTGGGGAAAGGAATTATGCATTTTTAACACAAAAATCAAACTGTAAATATTGCAGAATTCATTGTATCCGTGATATTTGTACAAATATGTATATTGTATTTTATATAGCAGAGTACTTAGAAATCATGTGTATGAATGCCTAGCAGTGTTGCCATGGTTATGGACAAGAGATCATCCAATCACTGAATCCACATGTTGTGCAAATATATACTTTTATCTTATTGTACATAGATATATGTATAAATAAATGTTACATTTATTTTTTCCTCCAAGTGTTCAGAATGTTATTGGGAAAGAATGTTGGAAGGTTTTTAATTTGCATGAAAACTCAATTAGACTTGGATATGACGTAGAAATGTCAGATACATCAACTCTCAGGATTGAGTTCCAACCCAAAGGAAACTAGTACAGTGCTCCCTCGATATAACGCCCTTCGATGCAACACGGATTCGGATACAACGCGGGGTCCAACGTCGACCCCATTTAAACAACAACAAAAATGTTAAAATCTTTTTTTTTTCTCTCCATTTTTTCTTCTTTTTTTCTTTCTCAAATTATATTTGTTGATATAACGCGGGTCTTATAACGCGGGTGGCATATCATGGACCACAACTTCAGCGTTATATCGAGGGAGCACTGTACTTCCCTTTTCTTACAAAGACACACCACAAGACCCATATAGATCTACCACATACACAACACAAGACCCATATAGATTTACTATATACACAATACAAGACCCAAATAAATGTACTACACACACAACTCAAGACCCATATAGATCTCACTATATACACAATACAAGACCCAATATTGTTCAATTTAATTTTGTATATGACCATATGTTACTATAATTTTCAAACAAAACAAGACAAAATCAATTGGCATAAAAAATAAATATTTATTAAAAGAGTACAATATTCCATGTCACGTGGGATCATTGCATAACAAGATCAACAACGAAACAAACTACGTCCAGGTCATGTGACCATAGCAACCATGAATACCTTGTGACTTTTCCATTCAACACTCTTCTGTCTTCCTCGAGTCACAAACACATTGGACATAGTCACAGTAACTCCTGATAACAAGCAGTCACAGTGATTCCTAATAGTCACATTGACACATGGGGCCCGTTGCTCAGAATTATTGTAGCTGCAACTATTGCAAGGTCATCACTTTTTATTATGGCGGGAGCCCAATTACAACTATTGTAGCGCTACAACTGTTCTGGTGCCCATTGCACTACGCTCTTATAGGCTACAACTATCGTAAGGTCAACGCTTTCTATTGTGGTGGGAGCCCAGTTACAACTATTGTAGTGCTACAACTGTTCTGGTGCCCGTTGCACTACGCTCTTGTAGGCTACAACTATCGTAAGGTCAACGCTTTCTATTGTGGCGGGAGCCCAGTTACAACTATCGTAGCGCTACAACTGTTCTGAGCAACGGTTCCTCTGGATGGACAAGAGCTATTCAGATGATACATTAGAATAATCTCCCTTTGTCAACTCAACAGTTGCTGTGAGGCACTGAGTTACCATGGCAACAATATGGCAACCAATGAAAATCCATGTACAGACTATGCTTCCGTGATTGTGGCTCACTTACTACATCCTGGCATTCTTCAGGCCTCTGTGGCCCCAGTGGCAGAGGAATCACACCGGTTTCAGTGGCAGTCACACTGGTTTCAGTGGCAGTCACACCGGTTTCAGTGGCAATCACACTGGTTTCAGTACAAGAGTCACCTAGGGGCGTTTTCGATTATATTATCCACATTGTCGGAGTGGAATTTATGCGCATGCATAGTATAGTGAGTATTCACTGCAATAACAAATCGAACGAGAAAATCTGTTGTCAGACAACCGCACACCAAACAACATGTCAGTTCACTGTTATGTTTACTATAGCATCCATGTTCAAATTCATTATATCACACAAAATACACTGTGTCATGCATGGAATATGCCTTGATTATGTATGGAAAGTTATTTGTTACAAAATAATGCACTTACTAAAGCTGTGACATTCAATCTTAATGAATACACGCTTACTGACAGATTATAAAACAAAGATATTCCTCGCATGACGCCATCTTGAAATCCTTGTACTCCCAGTAAAAAAAAGTAAAAAAAAGATCTGAGAGTACGAGAAGCAGATAAACTTATGACATCACCACACACTCTGACAACGATCTGCAGCGTTCTATTTAGAAATCCTCGTGCTCCGAGTATTCTGACAACAAAATCGAAAACGCCCCTGGTTTCAGTGGCAGAGTCAAACCGGTATGATGCTGGACACACAACAATATTGACAAAGAACAGGCCCGAGATTACGAAATGTTTCGAGTACACAATAGGGACTGGTGGTACAGTTTCTGACCAGACACCATCAACTTGCACAAGTGGCCATTAGCAAAATATATTACAATGATAACTCCCAGTCAGGGCAACAAATACAACTGTTTTAGTAATGGATATAATTACATGGCCTATTCTCCAAATGTTCTTACAAATGTCTTAGCTAAGAACAGTTCGTAGCCATACTATAAGAATTGTTAAGAAATGTTCTTAGGCTAAGAATGTTTCGAGAATAGGCCCCCATGACAATTTGTAATTCTCTGGAGTACATATATACATGTAGTTTTTGTTATTTGCTACAAATGATAAGACATTACAGTATTAACCCTCTCCCTGCCAGGCACTGCTCTTTAGGGCATCTCTGGTTGCCCCCCAGCATGGAGAGGGTTAAACTCATGAACAGACACACACAACATGACGGTTTGAGGAGATACTAGGGGCACTCGATTATCACTTAGCCGGCAAGGATTTCTAGCCGCTTTGCTAAGGGCGTTTTCGATTTTGTTATA
>JAUTBZ010147993.1:0-12032 GCA_032361785.1 Lepetodrilus galriftensis
CCCTTGAGGTATTGACACAAGGCATGTGGTGGTTTTGAACATTAACCCTCCCTGCTGAAGGCAACCGGAAATGCCCGAATTAGCAGTGATTTTGCCTAATCCAGCAGGGAGAGGGTTAATGAAAGGTATTGATGCTATGATCATGCACATGGAATTTCTATCAAGTATCATATATATATGCATATTGGCCAAGCATACAAGAGGTATTGGCACAAGCCAAGGCATGTGGTGTTTTTAACATTAATGAACGATATTGTACTATTATCATTCACACGTAATTTGTATCTTGGAAGTTTAAATGGATATGAAAATAAATCTTACCTGAAACTTTTCCGTAATCCGACCGGTGTGACCGATATCCTGGGGACAAACAGCTGGTTGGGTCTCTTGTCGTGGCTAGCCATTTCTCCACAAGACGCAAATCGTATCCGATGTCCCCTGCCCCACTGTGGATGGGCCACGAACGAGTCCTCAAAGGCAGTCAAATCCTGAAAATACCAACACGTCACACTAACAACACAGCAGGGGGTTGCAGTATTATTGTCAATCAATAATATTTTATATCTCTGCCTGGCTTGAAAAGCATCACCGAATTAAGAGTGAACCATATGCAAACGAGATAGCACAGGTGCGAGATCCTAGTATGGTCAGCTGATGGTAGACAGTACAAAAGCCTGCCAGGAATAAGGTAGGACAGAATCTAGATGAATGGTTGCTTATGTAGTAATCCAATTATTCTTTCTTGGCATCAAGGTAAGCCACTCAAAGTATCACAATGATTCCTTCCTTTTCACAATGCTTGTAATATAGCACTTCACAGGCACAACATTGACGTGTATCACTATTCTTTTAACTTCTCTACGTGTTCCTCAATGGTTAAAGAAACATGCACCACTCTCTTTTTCTCAATTCAGGTTGCGTAATCAATATAACGGTATCCTTCAATTTTGGTAGGTACAACACGAAACCTTGATGACAGTTGTCACCTAGTTGACATGTTATCTGATTGGCTTTGACGAACTGACACCAGGGACAAGCTATAGACGTATGTATCCAAATACTATTGGCGGTCTTCGAGACCACTGCTCCCATTCACTTTACAGAGAGATTAGCAAATGGCATCGGTGCTGACTCTAATCCAGCCAGAAATTGCCAAGAGCCTGAGAAAGCAGTCACCGACGCTCGTGTCATCTGGAATAGCGACGCGGGGACGCGGGGACGCTATACTCCTCCGTCGTGCAGTATTTGAATCAGTCTGCCAGCGGAAGGACTAAAGTAGACGCGTCTTCTACCACTCTACTGTCATCTTCATTACGGGGAAACCAATTTTCTCCTATATTTTGTCGACTCTGATAAACGCGGCATTTAAACGTCAGATGCGAGATACGGATTAAGACCGTTTCAACAGGATCTTGCGTGGAGATTAGGTAGGATTTTATCGGTGGCGATCGTCGCAAATACGGTTCTCCAGCTGCCAGAACTGTTGGTTATTAGCGGCCAATGATAGCTAGGTGAAAGTAAGTTTGTGGAAGTTAACGTGTTGGTGTTGTGGAAGCAAGTAAAGTATGGAAAGTCAGATCGATCAGCTGATAGCAGGACATAATGATGACTGGAGGCGAGCTGCATAGAAAGCACGGACTTCGATCACACGAGGCTCGGGCGGATCACGTGCAGACCGTGACAGCACGTTCTCATGGGACCAATCCAGCCGTGTTATTCTAGCAAAGGATGTTACGGTTACTTTACCTAGATAATGATATTGACATGGGTTCCTCAGACGTAAACAATGTGAAAGAAACTATTATTAAATATAAAAGTGAATGAATGCTTAGAGATCACTGCAAACGGTAGACAATGTCACACTTTGATGATCGTTTATCAACTGTTTATATAAATAACATGGAGCTAGATACCTGAACGGAAGTAAGTATCTTGGGTTGCGAGGATTACCCTCCCTACACATAACATTTCACCATTGGTTATATAATCTTTAAACGTTTCTAGACCTGAGTCGTTCAGATAACACCACGGTGGCAACATTGGCATATCAAATACATATCAATGGTCGTCCACACATGACACTGACATACTGTTATCTGCAGCTAGTTGTTATGTCGTGTATCAAATCATTCATCAATTTGATCCTTTGTACCAGTTCTTATAAATCAACGAGGGAATGTTTTATATTTGGTTGTTATCACTTGCTTTTCCTGGTTGAAAAAGAATTCGAATGAATATGACGTTTGGCTTTAGCTTAAACATATTTTATGCAGGACGAAATGGATATAGCTATTACAATCTATATAAAACCGCTCTAAGTATAAAAACCATATGTGTATTATGGTATACATGTCAAAATCAGAAAGACAGTTGTCTTAGGGTTTTTTCTAAATAATGTATTCCGTGTCGTAAACGGTAGGAATATGATATTAGATAATTGGGGGAGTGGGTACTGGTCCAGCAGATGAGTTCTCTGCTTAACATGTAACTACTATTTATGCAGGTTGGTGTTCTTTTGTGAATACTTAGTGGTATTTTTCCGTCCGCAGATTCGCGTAAATTATCCATCAAAACTGGTGACTCCTGACAATGAATGTTATATAATATACATTTCAGGGTCGTCACATTGTTACTTATTGCTCTTGAGACTGACATAGCTTGGCAACCGACCAAAAACTACCTCATTTTGTGAGGCCGCATGACAATCATGAAGTTGTAAAATTTCAATAATAAAAGGGTTTTCACAATAGTTTTTTTATTGCCTGAATACAGGACAAAGGATAAGAACATATTACATAAGATCCAGCTGTGGATACTTTAATGGCTTCTAAAGGAATTTGAATTGCCTTATTAGCTTCAGCTGAGAATATGGAACTACCATCCGGGAGACGACAAGTAAGAGATGGCGGCAGCTCTTACACTGACGTCATCCTTTGACCTCAGACATCAGTATAAATAGAGGCCTACTAACATGATCTGGATATGAACATTTTAGTTCAGCAACGTACTGCTGATATACGAGTTAGTTTCTTGTGGATTTTGAAATTGTAGTTAAATCAAGATTAACAGTTTGTTGTACCATTTGCCATGGTGTGAACTTTAGAAATTTGCCAGTATTAATATTGGACATATTGATGTTTACAGGAACAATATGTGTCTTTGTGTGAATACCCATCCGCTATTATGACTACACATAATCTTCGTCATATTCCCTGGGATATATTCATTGCTATCCGAAAGTTAGTTTTTTTTAAAAATGAGAAGCGTGCTTGAATATTAATTAACCGTAACTTAATATCAACCTATCAGAAAGCATCTATGTTTAGATCCAGAATGAACGCAGAGTCGGGCAACACACTTATGATAAACTGGTAACATGTAATAAAAGTACATTGTGAAGTAAATGGTGTTTTTACATGCGCAAAATATGTATTTCTGTGCAGTAGGCCTATTATATTATTTACATATTTGTGTTGTTTTAAGAATACATGAACTTATTATTAACGTGTGGGACCGTAAGCCATGGGATGTATATCGCCTTCTCTCTCACGTCGTAATGATCACCATAAATAAAAGTCCAATGGAAACCTCATCAATTTCCCGCTAATGCTCGTGACTTACAACATTAATTTCACTCGGGAAAGATAATCTGTAATCTCTCATACATCGTGGGTTATAGTGTCTATGTATATCACAAAGTGTATGTATGTGAACAAATAAAGTATATTAATTGTCCTTGTAGGTAAAGTTTATTTCGTATAGTGATAGTTTTTCATTAATAATTATGGAGTTTTGTATAGGCGAAATTAAATGAAGCAGTCTACCCATCTTCAAGACAGGAACACGCACACACACGCGCGCACACACACACACACACACACACACACACACTCATGCACACATACACACACACACACACACACACACACACACACACTCACTAACACTGTCATGCAAACTGTCACACATAATATCGTGTGTATTGTATCCACATACCACATAGGTAAGTTATGTATTTCACCGGACAGTTTACGGAAGATGACAAGAATAGTATATATATACCTATATTATTACTACTGTCCTTCTTCATCATTGAGTCAACAGTGTACTATAATAGTTAAGTTCTACCCCATTACTGTTGACATATGACACTAGATCGCCATGTAGGTCACACAGTGTAATATATACATACACTTAACACTTAACACACGATGCTAAACACGTTTAATGAAATCAAAATGCGGTCTATATTTAGATATTTAAACAACGGAAAGGAGGTGAAGATATTTGAGACCCACTGCAAATATAAAATCCTTCCGCCATGTATTATAGCTTATAGAAATACTAATAAAATACGAATATTCACTATAAGTAATGTGATGCATGCATACAAACGCCAACCCTGGGGAGATGTGTAGCCCTATATACGTGAATCTGCATGTGTTAGACATACATGTAATTGTAATACTAGTATATAACATGTGAGACATACTCAGAGTATAGTCGACCTTCACTGCTGCTGTAGGGAATACTCACAGGCGTGTTTATCCTCAGTGCTTTGAGTCCAGCCAGCTCATCCATCGACGCCAGCCGTAGAAGACGTCGCTTTCTCAAATTTGACGTCAACAGCGGCGACGACACAGGTGTGCATGTTGCCTTCTCAGCCTCCTGAATGGAATCCATTATTGGCTGTCCGTTTCACGAACGCAAGCAGCAGACGATGCACAGGAAATCTCGCAGATGAAAATCTAGGACAGAGTAATAGCCGACTGACAGCAGTTGGAAAGACTGTTTTCCTATATTGTACCGATATGTAAACAAACGTACGTATATATTTCCTTACGTAGATCTACATGTACTCGCCGCATCAATGAACGACCAAGCGACACGAAAATGTCACGGCTGACTAACAGGACCGCACACTGAACCCGAAACTATTCTGAGTGAAACTTTCCCCAGTAGCATCCCACCCACCGTATGTCAGTATACACTAGCACAACACATAGCAGTGAAGAGAAGGAGGGTGTACACCCTGCAGAGAAGAAGTATAAAGTCAAGTCAGCACCTTCGTACCTGTATCCAGCCGGGATCCACGGGGCTAAAAGACGAGCCGATGGAAACAAATATTGGCGGCGCATGCCACGGAAATCCGAATAGCTTGCTTACCTAAAACACCTGCTGATAGCTTCAGTACACATGCCTACGTTACATATACCTGACGTAGTGGGTTGATAAACATGTGTGTAATTAAGGGGAGGCACAAGCACTACAATGTAAATATAAAACGATCACAGAATAATTAATCCCGCTAAACTGTCGTATAAACTAAGAAATGCAGGGCTCCTGTATCTAGTTTTCTCACTGTATAAGCGCTGTCTTTTAATGGATACGAGAGCTTCGTGAAGGGGTTCCCAGTTCCCAGTGCGGAGACGGTAGCTATCTACGTGGACTCTACGATCAAAACTTGGTCCCCGTTGCTTAGAACAAGTGTAGCTATACAATTGATTGTACATTTAAATTACATTACAAATTTAAGTTTGATGAATCACTTTTATTGCTACCATAGTTTTAGCTAATCATATTTTCGAGTACATGTATATTGTATGGATAACAAAGGTTCCAAGCAATGGATTTGCCCTTGTAGCGGGTCCCTAACCTTGTATTTGGTGTAGGCCTACACTCAATTGTAGCTACTACCGTTCTGAGTAAACGGGGACCACTTCCACACAAGGATGTCTGATATAGTATCGACACGTGCGTTCAGAGGTCGCCATGTAGGCATATTAATGCCTACGATTGTGGCGGGCTCACCTATATTATACATATCGTTACGAGATCACTGCAATACCGTGGAACATTGTCATTGCTGTCATATATACTCGAAACGTTGTTACGAATCTCCAAGCCTAAGAACAGTTAACAATTCCTATATGTCTATACGAACTGTTCTTAACTAAGACGTTTGTAAGAATGTTTCGAGAATATAATATAATAGGCCCCATGTATTAGATGTTCAGATATACTGTAGATCAAGAAAGTAATGCGAGCACATTTTAATGCGAATGGCAGATACAGGTTACGAGGCTAACATGAGACTTCATATTAACTTGATGGGAATGATGGTTCTGCTTTGAGTTGTTCTGAACAATTTTCTATTTGTTTTTAAAGATTAATCCGGAACAACTCATATTGGAACAAATACTTCAATACGCATGTATACCCAATTACACCCCTCTTCCCGTCTCGTTGCCATGGTTTGTTTTGTTCTAAATGTAGTTGTATATCCAGATATACCCCATCCTCGCACCCCAAGGGTACCTTTAATTACGTTCACACTTCAGTGTATACTATGCAGCGAGTCCTGAGCGTAATAAAGTATACCTGATGTGAGAGGATGGATATCCCTGCACCTTTTCAGAAAACGTGTGGGTAATATACCTACATATTTCGGAGAACGTGTAGTTATATCAGAAATAAACCTACACCTTTTCGGAGAAGTAATTATTCATGAGGCTCCCTGTAAGTGATCTAGAGCGTGTGCGATCTTTTACAACATATTCATATATACTGAAGCAGTGAGGGTAAACAGTTAAGCCACACTGAATATAAATGATCATCATTTTTTATTTTAAAGTCACATTAAATAATTCTGCTTTGAGGATATTTTTGTTAAGCATATTACTTTTAACAATTTGCCGATGGCTTTCTTGAAATACAATGTGTTAGTGATGTCAAAAACTGTTTTGGACCTGAAGGGGTTAAACCCATTATTGAGTGCACTTTATGTAATTATTGATTAAATTGTTGATCTATTGACATAGTGAAACATTAACAAACATTTTCCAACAAGGTAAGTTATATTATCCTATACTTTTTCTATCATTTATCTTAAAGTTCTTTTTAGTAAATGATTTTGCTTAATCCTACTTCAACACAAAACATGCTTACTTTTCACTTTAATCAAATACAGCTGTCAAGAAAATAGTGACAAGAAAACTTCAATATCACAGTTCTAAAAGTTATACATACATGTAATTATAGTTTACACTTAAAGTGTATGTAGTATAGTATTCGACCAGGAGGAGGTGTATAAAACAGTTATACCCACACTTTCCACGGAGTATCGGTTCAATATCCCAACAGCATAACGTTTACACACACACACGGATATGGTGACATACGGAAATACATAGCCTAATATGCATGTAGGCTTATTCTGAAGAAAATAGCATAGACAATTCAAGAGCTATTTATAACATAGTAGTATATGAATGTATGGGGGCACCTGCTTGTGGCCGCATCATATATTCTGTTGCATGAGTGTAGGATGACGCGGATACTAAATAGACCATTATTCACAAGGCCTCTTCTTATTATATATATCCTGGGAAATTTAACATGTTCAGCTAGTTGCGGTGTACAATATTTCATTTTTCCCCAATGAGATCATCAGTTAAGCATAGAGGAAATGAAATATAGGCCTAATAAGTCTATTCCCAAACTAAAAAGTGAGCATTTGTTCGATATTTAGTTAATGTCACTGCGAAATAAATTAACCTATACGAGGAAACAATTACCGATTCGAAAAAGCATTGAAATGAAAAATATATTTAAAAAATAATTCTCCTACGAAAGCGAAATAACGAACATAAAATCGACCTTTCGATTTTATTTTTTAACGTTTTTCCGACATTCTGCAAATTTATTCTATCCTCCAACATGTTTTAATACCAACAAACTGGCGGTCAAACTGGCACCATTGTGCTTTCGTATGCTCCAGCTAGCCGAGTCTTTGCGTAAACTACGCAAACAAATTACAGAATACTCAATTAAAATCAATTGCAATGTGTAAATTAAAAAAATATATATAAAAATGAAATTATTTACCCAATAATAATTGTACACAGCACATCATATTGGAAGTGCTCTTCTTGTATTTAATAATAGGCTTATAAATACGTACTTTGTCTACACAAACACTCGATGACACCAACACATGTGGCATCTATCACGTTTAAAATCCGAAAATGTTTTATAACTAATTTTCTATTTTAATGTGGGAAATAACAGAAAGTGGCTTTACGTGTTACAAGCGGGAGAATTACTATGTATGATATCTGTATCTTGAAGCTCCCTTAGCGGCTAAGAGAGCTTCGAGAAACGATACCCAGGAAATCTAAAACACGCGGATGGTATTTGACGACATTGCACGGTACATGTAGACTGCCTCATTATCATTGATCGTCTCCGAACAACTTTGAGTCTATATACTAGAATTAATATAACCATTATGTGCATGGTTGAACTTTCCAATAATTGATTTCATATAATATTTCACAAATTAAAAAAAAATTATTTTTAAAAGGGTTAATACTCCAACATAGCTGGCTGTTAAAGGGTTAATAGTTAGATGATATTTTAAGACGCAATCACATATTTCACTAATGCTTATTTTTGCATGGTGTTCAATTCTAAATACGAATACGAAACACCGGTAACACTGGTATAGCGTACCGCCCAAAGCATGTTCACCCATTATATGACAGGAGGTCTATTTCCGGTACCTGTGCACTCGGCTTACCCTCGGAACTGCTGAGTGCAAAAGCGGAAATATTCCTATTATTGTCGATCGTCGCCGTTTCCACTAGACCCGGAATTAAATATACCTCTTTAAAAAAGTAATAATAATAATTATCAATGGAGGTTTCCTTGATATGTTGACTGGATAACCGAGGTACTGAGATCTTAATTTAAAAAAGTACCAGTATATTTGAATTTAATAAATTGTTCAACATTTTCAAATGTGCATCAATTGGATTATTGTTACGGGTAATAATTATTTCGAACAGAAACACTAAGTTCCGGGTTCAAACGATAATGATGAGTAAACAAAATCATATACTAGTATACATTTTTCATTACAACTGAATTGGTTATGTCGGAGGAACAAACATAATTAATAGTGTTCGTGTGGACAAATCAGGCGTATATAACTTTTTATGTCAGAGATTTGTACATTCCAAATAGGTCATATTTATATGACTGTGTGCCTTTAATGCTCTGGCGCTAATAATGTTTAAATAAGCTGACACTAGTCAATGATCCAGATTCTGTCAATAGATATACCACTCTATGAATAGCCTGCCGTGACAGTTGATATTGTATTATAGTCCAGATGGTAAACATACTGACCCAAGAAGGTGAATAAACTGTTCCCTAATTTATCTTCCCCAGCATATGACATCCAGAACCAAACAAAAGTTATGGTTTACAAACAAATATGAAAAAAAATGACATGTTTTAAAAACAAACCATTTAAAAGATAACTTACCTGTCAGTATTCGTAGGCTAAACTGTGAAATAAAGGGCAATCACGTGACTAAAATTAAAGGTAACGTCCGCAATACGGAATAGCCAATACTAGATGTGTATACTGTATGATTAGGTGTAGGGGATCCTCTCAAACCACAGACAATATGAACAATTTAATCATACCACTCCTCACACCTGTAATCACCTAAACACACGTTACTGTACTCAGCGATATCATGATGACAGTTCATCTAACATTTCGTAAGCTTATGGTGACTATATTTAAAGTGTATATTTACATCGTGAATGTAATACCAGGATTCACGTAAACATCATGTAGTATATCACTGTATATGAGACTTGGTATTTGGGTTTTCCTACCTCTATAACAGTTTTGTGACCTGATTATCCGACCTGTTGGAATGTATATGAAAAGTACGACTGCACTTGATAGTCTTACCTATAGGAAGGCTATCCGTGACTCCTGTACCAACAAACAAGTTTAGACAAAGGAGTTCACGCAATCCAGATAGGTATCGGTCTATGTATATGCATATGATAAAGGTTTACTTTAAACTCTCACTGAGGAGACACGTCAAGGCAAACCATTTCAATGAGCACGTACGTTACACGTACTATACGTTAAAAAAGTATCTATACAGATTTAACTCCATGTACTCTATGTACCGTCTCGATATTAGAGTTTATTGTTCGAGGCTGTAGACCAATATGCTTTAGACGTACACAGCTAATATGGCTGTTAAAGAAATGGGGATTAATATAGCGGTATTAGTATCATATATCTATCCGTATTGATGTCATATGTCTACCTACTTTGTTCAAGTATCATACATGTGGGCTACATGCATACTTGATGAAGGATCGTGACAATCCATTGACCCCTGTAATCAATATCCTTTACAATAATTATTGTGACGAGTGACATCTGACCTGTGACCTATAACACGGTACCATATACCGGAGGTATAAACCAATTAGGGCGAAGACCGGAAGTTTTGTAATTCCGCGTTGGTTAAATCCTCCATATATGCTCCATATATCCCACTCTAATTCAAGATTTTACTCAATACGCACACTACCATTAACACTAAATCATAACATACTGAACCATTGGTTACATTATTTCATATAAATCCTTATTTACATATATCTTGTAGACTGACATCGCTTACCCGTACACGACTTCCGGCGTAGACCCGACGTTATTTTCCTTAATTGCGTATGGACAGCAGGGACCACCAAACTTGCGTCTATATTGAGACGCAACTTCACGTTCACAGTTTAATATATCCGTATGTATATGTATATCCGTATTCTACGAAAACCAGAGAGAGAGAGAGGGGGAGGGAGATATATTACCCTAAGCAATCTTCACTGTGAAAACCAGAGAGAGCGATATATATATCGGGTGGCCAAAAAAACCCGTCCCAAACTTTAATTGTCACCTGTGTGAAGTTTCATGGTAATATCATGGTTAATTACAAATCTATTAACCCTTAAAGTTCGGGACGGGATTTTTTGGCCACCCGATATATGCCGTCGATGGCGTTTTTGAATTTTATTTTATTTTTTGAATCTTTTGATTTTTTTTGGGACAGAATATATTTTAAATAAAAGTACATTAAGAAAAATATATTTTAAAAATATAGATATATAGTTTTTTAAATAATGGCCTGATTCAAGTGCCTATGGATAACGTTACGAAATGACGACCATCGTTTATGTTGTAATATACTCTTGCTAACAATGCCAATGGTTGTATTTACTAAACTATTTTCTGTAATATTTTATGTTTACTTGGAGAAACAAGATGAGTTTCCAATGTGTGAAGTGTTTTTTTTATCATATTGCAAGCCATACTTTATGTGCCATTTTAAATATCCATATGTTACAAATGAAAGAAATAAGTATATCCCCCTCGTATTACCTATCCTTAACTTACGTTGTCTTTTTAGAAGCAACACAATCGGTTTATTGAAAAATCTCAGTGTATTTAGTACTATTGTCATGCACTCTAAGAAGCGAAAAACTTCCTAGCAAATCCCTGTCCGCAATTACCATGTTGAATTCTGTTATTATGTTTGTACCTCATATGCCGAGGTTCAAGGTCTGAGTGAAATGAAGGTTCTGTTCTATTCTGGTCCTAATCTGGTTTAAATTTTCGGTATTTTCTGGTTTTTGCCATGCTTCCTAAAATGATAAAAATTGGTATTTTGAAAATATGCATAATAACCATTTTGTCAGAAGTATGTTAAACATAAAAATGTAAGTGTACGTTCATCTTTTAAACAACTCTTTGACACATTCGGGTATCTAATGTAATTACAGCTTTATAATGGTATTATATTAGAAAATGACGTAGCTGGTGACAACAGTTATTAGCAAAAGTATACACAAATTGTAACGAACGTACTAGCAGCAAATATCGACCAATGCATATAGAGAGTATATCATGTCCATTAGAATGTTAGTGTTTCCATATTTGCATACATATGTGCATTATCATAGGGGGCATACCACAGGTTTTTTTCCACTATCATTTATCATATAAATAAGCGTGGTTCGAGAGGCTGCTGATACAAAACTATTCGTTCAATATGCACTAGCTTTACATCCACGTGTAGAGTGAGTGAGTGAGTGAATATGGAGTTTAACGTCGCTGCGGGAATCTTTCACCCATTTGCGACGATAAAGAATTA
>JAUTBZ010148004.1:0-26828 GCA_032361785.1 Lepetodrilus galriftensis
GTAGAGTCACACCTTCTGATCACTCTTCGAGACTTATTAGCGCAACGCCTCATCGATCGCCGATGATAATGACGGTGGTTAGTAGTATACCTGAAGGAATTTCGGCCAAAGAACGGAGTACCCAGGGTCCCACTCGAGTTGGCGATGCGTATGAAGTTAGCTTTGATAGCGCTAATGTTGATGATCCTACCGCGAATCGTGAAGAAATTTCAGGTGCAGAAGCTTTTGAAGATTCTGAACCCATCGATGATAGCCAATAAAAAAACCGCGTAACCTCATCCATCCGTAGCAGGTTACGCGGCCAAATATTGAAGAGTCTTCTCATCCTTGATCGGATCTTCGAACTCTCATCACCTAAACCCTTGAAATAGATCGTGTTTTTTACACATATAAACCTCACGGTTTGAGTAAAAACTTGTTATTCTATAATGATCTAGGGAAGACTAACGTGAAATTAGGCGCAGATGATCACATTGTCAACCTCTTGACTGAAAAAATGACAAAAAGTCAAGAAATTGATGATTTTAAAAAATATTTGTTCAAATTTGAACTGCTTCTGAAGTGGGATTCGTGGGATCCGCTGGGGGTTGACAATTGATTTCCCACTCATTAAACGAGTGGAATGTATCTCATAAAAAAATGGATTCAATCTTCCTCTGCGCTTCGAATGCTTCTCAATATGTATCCACCATTATTGGGAGCGGGTATTCGGACCCGATATATTTCACGTGATTTCAAACAGATCGAAGTAGAAATGAACCTCAAATGGTTTAATCGAAATTACGTAGGTACCCATTACGGCGGCTCGCTCTACTCCATGGTTGACCCCTTCTTCATGATTATGTTTATCAAAAATCTTGGACCGGATTATGTTGTGTGGGATCAAAGCGCGAAGATCCATTTTCTTTCCCCAGGAAAAGGAAAGGTTGGCGTCACTTTTCATATTACAGATGAAGACATCGAAAAAATACGTCGATCAACCGAAAAAGGTGAGAAATATAAACCTGTCTTTCACGCACAAGTTTTATCCACTGATGGAAGAATTATCGCTGAAGTTGAAAAAACACTTTATATAAAGCGAAAATCCTCCACACCAAACCCTTGAATAAACTTGGCAATTCGTCAATGTTTTGGCATGGTCGAACCAAGATATCTTTTCGCAAAAACAAGGCCCTATGAAACTCTTATGCGTTACCCTCATCTTATTCTTCGCATCTTCTGATGCTTTCGCTCAAGAGACGATTAAGTCCTTTGCTCAACGTTCGGGGAAGCTGCATAAAAGCGCTGCACGATTAGCGATGTCCCAAAAACGTATGCGAGCAATTCCAAACTTGAGAAGTACAAAAAAACTTTTTGAATGGATTCAAAGCTCCATCGAATACGAACCCTATGTCGGTTCTATTCGCGGTCCCCAAGGCGTGCTTGTTTCGGGACGTGGAAACAGTATTGATGTTGCATTACTTATCGCTTCAGAATTAAAATCCAAAGGGAAAAAAATTCGATTCGCTACTGTAGATTGGAGTGATATTGATCGAAAGAGACTCACAAAAAAGTTCGTAGGTTCTGCAACCTTAATTAGTTCAGAATCGATCAACGCCACACAAAATCGTACAAATAGCCCTATACCTCGAATGAGAACCTACGTTGAGGTTCTAAAAAAAGGAAAGTGGCTTCCTGTAGATCCTTTTGTGGATCCTTACTTTGGTCGCCCCAAATCTGAAACGCCCCTATCTATTCAAGACAATCTTTCTGAAAACCAGCTTGGAACCATCGAAATTGAGGTCATCGCAAAGTTTAGTGATGGGCAAAGAAGAACCCTTTTTCAGAATAAAAATCTTATCAATGAAATCCATTACTCAGACTGGGCATTATCTTTTGAGCCCTCCCCCGCTATGGTCGGAAATATCATCCCGATTCTACAAAGTTCTCAGACCCGACAAAAAGCGGACGATTTCCCTCCCGAACAGCTTTCTCGTCTCTACCTCAACGTTAAGATTAAACAACGAGGATTCCAAAATAGAAACGAACGTACGCTTTTTGAAGCAAAAGACGATCAGGGATTTAAATCCAAGGATGCTGTTTTCACCCTCCACCTTTTTGGAAGTTGGACCGATTTCGATTGGGCCGGGACACAAATCGCCTCACAGATGATGAACCTTTCTAACGCACTACAGGGGTGGTCCGGTGATGCGATGGGCGAGGAACCCGATTCCCAAAAAAGACGCTTCGTAAAATGGTTAAATGATTCTCGAACCGCGATGGGAACGGCCGTTGCCTTTGCATACATTGCTTCTTTAGATCAAGTTACCCGAGACCTGGCCCGTACACTTGGTGTTCAACCTTTTATCGCCGAACCCCGTCTTATTATCGTTTCTTCAGTACCTGGAAAAGACAAATTGCATTTCCGGCTAGAGCCCTTGATTGGAAAAATTGATAGCCAAGCAAAACGGGGAGTACCTGAAGGCGCACGATTGGGGTTTCACTCTTTATTTGGTGTGGTTGAAGCGAACCTACGTAGCGCGACAGAAGCACTTTTTATCAAACAACCTGTTTGGTACGAAAAAGTAAACAAAGCAACCACTATACACATTCAAAAAGAAAGCCGCAGCCTTGGCAGAAGTGACCGAAAGCGACTAAAAAAAGAATCCAACATGGGGAAGTTCGTTCTTGCGGAACTGCCTCTTTCGAAAGCGGAAGGATGGTGGTCTCTACTTCCAGAATCGGGAACCATTCGAAGTAACCGCTTCGGAATACATTCACGACTGGTTGAAGGTTCTCAAAAACTTAATAATTTCGCATTAGCCAAAGAAGTTTTAGTTGCTGCAGAGAACGCGTTGACTTTCTTCAAGAGAAAGAAACCCTTACTTCGAAGTAAACCTGCGGTGTGTTCCAGCTATCGTCATCTCAAGACCCTTGCGGGAAGTTTTTGTGCGAAAGATAAAGCCATTCCAGCGCCGAACCTCTTACGTTGTATGGAGCTCAAGTCGAGACAAGATATCGTGATCAACGGAACGTGTAGAGAACGTTCTGAGTACTTTAGATGTGGTGCGGTCATTGCCGGATCGTTATTAAGCAAGAAGCTCACCGTGATGTACACAGGGGAGCAAAGCGCATTCGAAATTCTTAGTGCGACTAAGAAAAAGAAAAGAACCAAGGCGACAGGAATCATCTGTAAGTAAACTCGCTTACAGATTAGTGTCGAAAAAGTAAATCCCGATAAGAGGTGCTAATAGTTATAAAGCTCTTGAATCGCTTCCGCAATATCATCGATTTGGGGTAGGATTTCGTCTTCAAGATCGGGGTGGTAGGCCACAAAACTATCAAGCGCTGCAACACGTTTGATAGGCCCATCAAGCCATTCAAAAAGTTCGTCAGAAATACGAGCCGCGATTTCGCTACCGTACCCCCAAGACATGGAGTCCTCATAGGCAAGCAAAACTTTATTTGTCTTTTTAACGGAGGTGGAAATTGCATCCCAATCGTAAGGGGACAGAGAACGAAGATCGATGACTTCCACACTAATTCCCTTCAAACTTTTTAGTGCTCTCATCGTTCTTTCAACCAAGGCACCAAAAGTGACAACGGTCAGATCGCTTCCCTCTTGGACAATCTTCGCCTTACCAAAGGGAATCATATAATCCGGCCCTGGACTCAATCCTTTATTGTAGGTTTGGCGATATAAATGTTTATGCTCTAAGAAGAGAACGGGATCATCACAACGAATCGCTGTTCTGAGCAAACCGTTTGCATCGACAGCGTTAGATGGCATTACCACTCTAAGGCCCGGAATTTGAGTAAATAAAGTTGTACCCGATTGACTATGATATGGAGCGCCACCCTTGAGGTAACCGCCAATGGGAACACGAACCACTATCGGCGCGGTAAAATGATTATTTGAGCGCCAACGCATGTTGGAGAGTTCATTTTTGAGCTGCATATAAGCAGGCCAAATATAGTCAAAGAATTGAATTTCAACCACAGGCTTAATTCCTCTTGTGGCCATTCCGATGGCTCTACCAATGATATTCGCCTCAGCTAAAGGGCTGTTAAATACACGTGTGCTTCCGAATTCTTCTTGAAGACGATGGGTAACTTTGAACACACCACCCTTCCCTTTTACTTTCCCTAAAAGTTCATCGTTCGAAACATCGGCAACGTCTTCACCAAATACCACGATTTTAGGATTACGACGCATTTCGGTTCGTAGTGTTTCATTGATAAGATCTACTACAGTTTTTTCTCCACCTTCTTCGTCAAACACTGGAGAAGTATCGAAATCAGAACTGGTGGGATCGACATCAGGACTATAGATGAAATCTAGGGCAGTCGAAGCTAAGGGAGCTGGCATAGCTAATGCTTCATCAACCGCCGCTCTCACATCGAGTTCCACTTGATCTTTAAGAGCTTGAATGCCTTTCTTATTCAAGATTTTATGTTTTACCAAAAAATCTGCATAGACAAGAATAGGGTCTTTTTTAGCTTCAGCTTCACGCTCTTCATCTGTTCTATAATTTGACTCATCATCGGACATGGAGTGGCTGTAGGGACGGATGACATGTGCATGGCATAATGCTGGTCCTTTACCGCTCCGAATATAATCGACAGCTTTTGAAACTTCATGATAACTTTCGATGGGATCGCAACCGTCAAACTCGGTAATATAAAGGTCTTCAAAACCTGAACATGCTTTTGAGATAGAGCCGCCCGCAGTTTGGATGCGGGTTGGAACGCTAATCGCGTAGCCATTATCCTCCACCATAAAAAGTACCGGAAACTTATTTGCGGAAGCGGTGTTTACAGCTTCCCAAAACTCGCCTTCAGACGTTGCTCCGTCTCCGATGGAAACGTAAACAAGTTCATCTTTTTCATATTTAATATCTTCATTATTGATGGCCTCAATCGCATGGACAAGTTTTCCGACTTGCGCTGCGCCCACCGCTTGAAGTTTTTGAGTTCCAGTGCATGAGCTTTGCGAGACGATATTGAGTTCACGATGTCCCCAATGACAGGGCATTTGTCGTCCGCCTGAGTTCGGATCTTCTGCAGCTCCTACTCCTTCGGCCAAAACTTCGGTGGGCGTCATTCCAAGCGTTAGGCATAAGGCGCGATCACGATAATAAGGATAAAACCAATCTGAAGAGGGGCGCAATATTTTTCCGGTAGCGACAAGAACCGCTTCATGCCCAGCGCCAGAGATTTGGAAAAATATTTTCTGTTGACGCTTGAGATTCATTTCGGCGTCGTCCAACTTTCTTGACAGATAGATCAATCGATACATGTCGATCATCTCTTCGTTCGTCAATCCGTAGAATTTTTCGTTTCCTTTTTCGCTTTTGGAGGGCGATTTTTTATTAGGGCTTTTTATTGTTGAAGTACGTATTTCGCTGGTCATCTTAAAACCTGAGTGGCAAGAATAAATATGATTCTTTCGATAACATAGGGCACCCAGAAAAGTAAAACGAATTGACCTTTTGGCTTAGGAAATCACGAAGAAACTTCGTTAATGACTCCCAAAAAGCGGGCGAAAAAAAAGCGGGCGAAAAGCCCGCGTAGATTACTTTGCTAAAGAAAGCTTACTTCGTTTTAACCGTTCCAGCTCCAGCATCATCAGTGATGGTGAATTCAACACGACGGTTTGAAGCGCGTCCTGATTTCGATTTATTTGAAGCAATCGGCTTAGTCTCGCCATATCCTTCTGAAGTTAGACGATCTGGAGCAATACCAGCGCTGATGAGGAAATCACGAACTGCTTTTGCACGTCTTTTCGACAAGCTCAAGTTAGACGAATCTTTACCACGACTATCAGTGTGACCTTCAACACGCATCTTCTTGATGTTCTTATAAGCTTTAAGAACTGAAGCTACTTGTGAAAGAACGTTGTAAGAACGCTTCTTGATTTTAGCTTTGTTGGTATCGAAGAATACTTTTTCAAGAATTTCGATCTTCGTACCTACAACTTTAACTTTTGATTTTCCTTTATCTGGGCAACCGTCGTCATCTTTGTTTCCGTTGATGGTTTCGGGCTCATTTGGACATTTATCATCAGCATCAAGGAATCCGTCTTGATCGTTATCACGATCTGGACATCCGTCTTCGTCTTCGAATCCATCTTTATCTTCTGGATCGTTAGGACACTTATCAGCACTATCGAAGATTCCATCGCCATCAGTATCAAGGTTTGGACATCCTTGATCTTCTGCTTTTCCAGCATCCATTGGGCACTTGTCGTCTACGTCGAGTACGCCGTCGCCGTCGTTATCAACGTCAGGACATCCGTCTTCGTCTTCGAATCCGTCCATATCTTCTGGTTGGTTTGGACATTTGTCAGTAACATCAAAGATTCCGTCTTGATCGTTATCCACATCTGGACATCCATCCGTATCTTCGAATTCATCCACATCTTCTGGCTCTTCGATACAACCGTCAACGTCGTCATAGATTCCGTCTCCGTCCGTATCGACCTTAACTACTTTTTCTCCCATAGGAGTCCAACCTAGAGATCCGAAAACACGGAAATCAGGTGCGCCGACGCCATCGGTAAGACCGAGACCACCACCCACTTGGGTGTGAACGTCTCCGAAGAGGAAGCGAAGTCCCGCAAGTGCTTCAATTGGTGAAGCTTGAGCATTTTCAACTACTTTGCTTCCTTCTTTTACGTCCTCAAGAGGAACTTCGCCGAAAACGTTAGCCATCAAGGTTACGCTGTCTTCGGAAAGAGGAATTTCAAGACCAGCACCCCAACGGATCGCATCATCTTGAACAAAGTTCTTTGCTTGTTTTGGGTCGCCACGAAGGGCATATCCCACGTTTGCAACGAGACCGAATCCGCCATCTGAGAACCAATCCAAAGCGAGACGAGGCTCAACTCGGATATCATCCGTACCCGCGAATTGGTCAGAATCACCAATCGGAATAAAAACAGGGACGGCCAATGCAGCACCGAATCCACTTGCCCACTCTGGATCGATAAATCGAATCTTAGGGACGATACGTAGATCTTGAATCGCAAAAGAATCGACTTTCTTACCAGGTCGGCCCAGGATGTCTTGATCGTCACCGGTTTGGTAAGCGATCAAAGGAAGAATCACACCAATATCCATAAAGTCGAAGAAGCCCATGGCTAATCCGATCTCAGCACGGAGCTGATCATCAAGAATACGGGCTTCAATTTTCTCTTCACCTTTGCGAACAACCTGTAGTTGATCATCGGCGAAGTGTAAAAACAGATTCAATCCTGGTGATAAATGTGGAATTGGTTCCGACTTTGCCAAGTTCAACAAGTTTGTGCGTTGATCTGGCATAGGCTCGAAATGTTCCGCCTGGAATTTGGTCGAGATCTCTTGAGCTCCCGCAGTTGCAGAGACAATCATTGTCGCTGCAGCCGCTAGACCGGTTAATGTTTGCTTCGTAAATTTCATTCTTTCTCCCATTTGTTCGAAATAACAGACTGTTTGGAGTCTTAACACCTTGTATTGAACCGAAGAAGCACGAAATCCAGATGTTTCATCTGAATTTTGGTGCAAGCTGAGTGCAATACGTTTTATACAATAATGTCTTAAACACATGTCTAACCGATTTTGACCAATTACGGAAGACTGTCTAGAAAATTTCTCTTTGCTTTCCTCTATTTTTTGGCTAACGCTAAGCCATCTTACAAAATTACGTTTAAAAAGGCATCGAGATGTCAAATAATCCCTCCCCCTTCCTTCGTTTTGACCGACTTAATTGGGCAGAGCTTAGAGATGATACTCCCCTAACACTTCAAGAATCCGATCTCGAAGCATTAAAAGGCATTAATGTAGATCTCTCTTTGGAAGAAGTTGAATCCATTTTTCTTCCTCTCTCACGTCTCATCAATCTTTATGTGGGTGCGTTACAAGATTTGTATGGGGTTACAAGTTCCTTCCTTGGGCATAAAAACAAAAAAGTCCCCTATGTTATCGGGCTCGCCGGAAGTGTGGCCGTGGGAAAGTCCACCACGAGTAGAATTCTTCGGGAATTACTTTCACGATGGCCTGAACATCCCAATGTCGCCCTCGTCACCACCGACGGGTTTCTTAAGACAAACAAGGAATTAGAAAAACGATCTCTCATGCATCGAAAAGGGTTTCCTGAAACTTACGATGTAGCCAAGCTTCTTCAATTCGTTTCCGACCTCAAATCGGGGAAATCCGACTTAAAAGTACCGGTTTATTCCCACCTCGAATATGATGTCCTTCCTGACACGTTTATAGAACTCGATAATCCTGACATTGTTATTGTGGAGGGACTTACCGTTCTTCAAGCAGGTCCGCCTGGAATCAACCCTCAGAAACCTCGACTCTTCGTTTCCGATTTCTTCGATTTTAAAATATTCGTCGATGCTCAAACTTCTGATATCAAAAATTGGTACATTGAGCGTTTTCTTAAACTCAGAGACACCGCTTTTAAAGACCCCGTGTCCTATTTTCACCGCTATGCCGCACTTAATGATGAGCAAGCCCAAACCTTCGCAGAATCAATTTGGTCAAACATAAATAAAATAAATTTAGTCGAAAATATTCTTCCCACACGAGAACGGGCGGATCTCATCCTTACTAAAGACCAAAATCACCATGTTCGTGAAGTACGACTCCGCAAAATTTAAATATGAGATAAAAAAGGAATGTTTCTATTGTTCTTCTTGTTGACATTATAAATGCCCTATGGCAGTTTTCCCTTCCTTGAGAAATCGAGAAATTATTCCGGCTTAGCTCAGTGGTAGAGCAGGCGGCTGTTAACCGCCTGGTCGTTGGTTCGACTCCAACAGCCGGAGCTTAAAAAACCTGACTTAGTCAGGTTTTTTTTGGCTTATATTTCTCCAAAAGTACGTTTACCAACATATCTTAGAAACAACGCCCATTGGAAAGCTCAAGAGAGAGCCGTTGTAGATTTTTCAAGCTGGAGATTACGGCCGTCAAGCGAGTTCAAGAATCATCAGTCTAATAATGGACACTAATCATATTTTGTGACCATTGGTCTGACCTTCCAAATTTGAACGGAATAGATTCCCCAATACGACCGAATTTAGCTGCTCTCATTTATTGAGTTTTTCCGGTTACGGTTCACGACCTAGAACTTGGGGAATTGTATCGGAGCCACGTCTCCAAGACCTTTTTTGCCTTCTGGTGTATCGGTGAGCGTTCCCCCTTTGAAGCATTTCGAAAAGGTTGTGAATCCAATTTATGCAATCGGGACCAGCTATTATTAAACCTTATCCGAAGATTCCCCTCGGAATCAATCATATGAGAAAACAATAACTCATCAAACCCTCTTACCGCAAAAAACACCATGGTTTTAGACGGTAAAATCGCAACACCCACAGTACCCACACGAGACTTCAGAAGCTCGTATGGGTGCCAGCAGTACCTATATGGTTCTGAGGCATGTACATAATCAAGAGCTACCTCTTCAGCATAACTTTGAGGAATCTCGTCTTCTGATTCTTCTGATAGTATTTTCCAATCACCATATTCTTCATAACTAGTGATTTCTAATATTTTTCCGTCTGACAAAAAGAATGCAACTCTATTCAACTTCATTACGTTCCTGTATTGTTTATTTCGGAATAAACGCAGTACCGAGTTTTGCGACACCATCGATCACTCTTCCTCTAATCGTTATATTACCTTTAATGTTAACAACTTCATCCGCAACCTTCGAGATGCAGTTCGATCTTACACAACAAACCACAGGTAAACTTCGCTCCTTTTTTTAAACCCCCTTTCGGGGTAGGATTTACTCTGCCTTGAGTTCTCTGTTAATATTTGTCAGTCAGTCATACCCATATCTCTCATCAAAACCACTTTTGGAGGGTATCTCACCTCTATAGAATGTCGTCCTGAACTGAGCTCTAAGGTCGTCGACACATTACCAATCTTCAATTTTGATAAGCGAATCGTTTTTCCGTCAATCATCAAAGATTCTATCGACTCGCCGTCATAAAACGAAGGTATAACAAGCGCCATCGGTTTTTTTGTTTCAATCAGCTTCACCGAAATAGCAAGACGTCTTTGGTCCTCAAACCATTGAGAGGTAAGGATTGATCTACGTCGAGCTGAGAGAAATCGAATTAAGGTTTGGGGATCAACAAGCCATTGTTTATTTTCTTTCGCCAGCGTTTCAAGGTTTTGGAGCACTAAAAGCGCATCAGCCCTGGGACGATTTTTCATTTCGTTGGTGGGAAAAGAAATCCCGACAATTTGATGATCTCGTCGTGCTCCTCGGATAAAAAAGTCCAACTCATCAAACTGATCCCCACTGGTAAAAAGTAGGGGTTGTAACATCACAGGAAAAGGAAGCCCTCGCTGATCTATAGGATAGAAAGGAAATCCCGTTCCAAAAACGTATCCCGGTCGGTCGTTTAGACCTGGACCCAAAGAAAGATCTACGAGCAATGATGAACCCGATATTTTTGAAAAATCTTCCAACCAACCCGAATCCCACTGAAGGTTATGGGCCATTGAAACTCTACAATTTTCTATCTGTTCCTTGATCGAAAGTTCTTCATAAAAAGGGAAATACTCGTTTTCGAAATAATGGATTTTAAAAGTATCAGGGTTGGTGGTCGACCAGATACAAAAATCAGTTTTCTGAGAAGAAGGTACACGAAATTTAGGCGCCATAAATACCCCAGGTTTGACATCTCGTGATCGAAGAAAGGCATCGTCAAACATAGGATGTATTACACTAATTGCACCTTCAAAACCGGACGGAAAAGGTGAAAAATGGGGGACGGGACGTTCGCTTTCGAGAACCTTAAATATTTGTTTCTCAAGTTCGTCAGCTAAAGGTCTTTTCCTCTGAACGTCATTTAAAGGACTACGTTTACTTGTTGACGCGGGATCATCACCAAAACTCATCCCTTTTTGTGGGTTTCCTTGTTGAAGAGCGATAAGATTACAACCGACCTGGAAATTCGAGATAATCACCCTACCCTTTCCCAATTTCCGTGAAACCAAAGCCGCTTCGCCATCGACTAGAAGATGCTGTTCAAAAGATCCCGAACTCGAAAAATCGAAGGGTATTCTTTTTCCAATAAGCGGAACTTCCAATCGTGGATGGGTAGGGAGTTGGACATAGCTTGATTTTCTCAGCGCCCCCATTTGTGTGATTCCACTAAGTCCGCTCCACACATTAGTCGGCATCTCGACAAGGATCTGCGTACCTGACTCCGCCGCTCTTTGAAGGGCGTTCAAACCGTTTTTGGACATTACCGCCGAAACCGACTCGGGGATAATGACGGCGAATCTACCGGCGAGCAACTCTGGACTAATATCGTTCAATTTCGCAGTCGCAAAAGAGCCGTAGTGTTGCCATAAGGCGTTATACCATCCATAGGAGCAATCCAGTTCTTGCACCTTCGTTGCCTTATCTGAGGGCACACTTGGTAAAATGAGTAAAATATCTCCCACAAATCTATCTGGTGGGCGGCTCCCATGGGAGACCAAATTTTTCGCCCGAAACACCCAGGGTGTATCGTAGAACGCATAAATCCCCAATCCCGCCAAAAGAAGAATGATAATCAACAGGTCCCATTTCAACTGAAAGAAGTGCTTCATTCTATCCGATTCATGCTGTCGGTGCTCCTTACCTTCTGTACAAAACCTTCTGTACAAAACCTTCTGTACAAAAAGGCGTTCAGAAAGAAAAGGATTATAGAGGGAATTATGCCTTGTTTTAATCGGTTAAAAACGCGTCTTGACAGCGCACTCATCCAAGCGGAAAATTGTCTCAAAATAAACGCCTTCTTTTGGACTAATTATGAAATCTTTTGTTGTTTTGATCTTCTTATTTATCGCTTTCTCATGTGAACGAACACCTGATTCGTTAGAAGACTGGAGAAAAGCTGAAGGAGGTTTGGAAAAGATAACCGGATGGGCAAGCTCTTCGGAAGAATCGCTCGCGGTACGAGAAAGAGCAGTAGAGATTCTCGTAATAGATGAACATCTCAACTCTATAACCCCCGTTTTTGATAAGATTGAAGACCCAAGTGTCCGAGAGAAATTGGTTTCTGAAGGGATGAAAATTGTTGAAGAAAAATGGGCTAAAAAAGACTGGCCAAAAGTAGGCAAAGACGTCAAAAACGAGTCCGGTCGCGTAAAGATCGCTCATAGTGAATCAGTCGCTGCCAAAGATTTCGCGTATTATTTTTATCCCTATGCAGGTGCCTCCGACAAAAGTAAAATCGAGGCTATTCTGACCGAATGGATTTCTCAAGATCAAGATGTACGGACCCAAATTGGCAAAACCACTGCTGGTCAGGCGGCATCTAGAGCCGGGAAAAAGGGAATCGAGCATATGTTAACCTGGATCGCGTCCACAAATAAAGTGGCGACGGTTGCACGTAAAATCCGAAAAGATGCGAGCGAGGACCTTAAAGTGCAACTTGATGATGGGATTCGAAAAAGAGCCGAAAAAGCTCATCCCAATATTAAAGAAAACGAAATCGAAATCGCAGTTTTGGAAACAGAAACTGCGGCTATTGTCCCCTACCTTAACAAAGCAATCCGAGACCCTAAAAGTCCAAGTTCGCTTGTGGATGCCGCAATGGACGTGCTTGTTCGCATTCAGGGTCCCAAGTCGACTTCACTTTTCTCAGAACTTGTTTCCAAAAGAAAAGGATTAATTAGATGGGTTTCATCCACTCGCCTCATTGAGATTCGAGGCAAATCTGGAATTCTTTTGGCCGCAAAAGCGCTTCCCTTAGATGTTAATCAATACGATCTTGAAAAAGAAGATGCTTTGGAAAAAGAAAGTGAAATTTTTTGTAATTTTGTCGACACTGAAATGAAAAAACAAAAAGTCAAAGATATCTCTGATGTTCTTAAACGCGGACTTAAAAGCAATCGATGGCCCGTAAAAATGTTAGCCATGCGCTGTGTAGAGATCTCCAAACAAACACAACTTAAGTCTGAATTGGCTGCAATTAAATCCGATAAAACCCCACTCCACGGGTTCAAAAAAGAATCTACCTTCGGCGAATTAGCTGAACATATATTAGAGAAATGGTAAAACCTTTTACTCTTTTCTGACGAGCTCTTCTGAGTACTTGTTTTATTTCGTAAAAATGCATACATTTTGGGGAACTCTTTTAGGCATTTTTCATGATTAAATTCGCCGGGATATTCTTCCTACTGTTCTCTCTGTCTTGCGGTTCGGAAGACAACGCAGAATCAACAAATAATTCGTTGCGTCAAACTGCACATTCGAACCTTTCGAATTCTACAAATAATGAGGCAAAAACAAACAATAACACTTCGACAAATAATGAGACTCAGCACCACACACAAAATACGACCTCAGCACTAAATTATTATTCTGATGTAAAACCTATCATCGATGGAAAATGTATCGAGTGCCATGTTGAGGGAGGAATTGCGCCTTTCTCTCTGACCACTTTTGAAGAAGTGTTTTCGGTACGAGCCTTGGTTTCGTCTTCGGTTAAGGCGAGAAGTATGCCTCCTTTTTTGCCAGGAAAAGAATGCAACGAGTACCAATTTGACCCAAGTCTTAGCGAAAAACAAATCAACACGATTACAGAATGGGCTACTCTTGATGCAAAAATGGGAGACAAAAATAAGGAAGCTCCACCTCTGGAAAAAGAAAATTACACGCCGCCTGTGCTCGACACAGTGCTAAAAATGGCGACACCCTATACTCCGAAATTATCCCCTGATGACTACCGATGTTTTGTGATCGATTGGCCCCATGATTCTGATAAATTTATTACTGGTTTTGGAGTTACTCCAGGCGCGCCGTCAATCGTTCACCATATGATTGCTTTTTTAGCGACTCCAGAAAATGCCGCAAAAGCGGAACAACTGGATGCAGATGAAGAAGGTCCTGGATACACCTGTTTTGGAGATTCCGGTCTGGGCGACGGAGCGTGGTTAGGAAGTTGGGCTCCAGGTGGGGTTGACTTTGCATTCCCAGAAGGAACAGGTGCACGGATCCGAAAAGGATCGAAAGTTGTACTTCAGATTCACTACAATACACTTGAAGCAAAACCGGTATCGGATCAATCCATTGTAAAATTCCGTACTGCAAACACCGTAAAACAAGAAGGCTTTTTCATGCCATGGGCCAACCCTGGTTGGCTCAGAAGTAAAACGATGAAAATACCAGCTGGAAATGCGGATGTTTCACACCGCTTTTCCTTTGATCCTACACAATTTATTAAAGGTGCTTCCAAAGTTAAAATCTATTCTGGAGGTCTACACATGCACCTTCTTGGAAGCTCGATCAAAACATGGATTCAACGTGAAAACGGCGATGAAGATTGTATGATCGATGTGCCTAAATGGGACTTTAATTGGCAGGCTGGAGTATCCTTGAAGAAACCGATGGTGCTCAACAAAGGAGATGAACTCGCTTTAGAATGTCATTGGGATAATAGTGCGGCAAACCAACCTGTAATTAATGGTAAAAAGATCACGCCCAAAGATAGAAATTGGGGCGAGGGAACAACTGATGAAATGTGTTTGGGAGTGTATTACATCACTGTTGAATAAGCTGTGAATAAGCTGCGCTTTATGCTGACATTGGAATCCTTCCTATATTTCACTAATTGGGTCCAGAAATCTGGCTATTCATAGTTTTTCGGGTTATGACTTAACAGGATTGGGCAGCACCACTGCCCGCTTTCTAAAGAGAGAAAAACGCAATGTATGACAAAATTCTAGAGGCCGTCACATTTCTTCAAAGCTTCATCACTGAAGAACCAGAAGTCGCCATGATACTGGGTAGTGGATTGGGCGCGCTTGGTGACGAATTGGAAGAGGCCACAAAAGTCCCCTACTCCAAAATTCCTCATTTCCCAACATCAGCCGTGGAAGGGCATGCCGGAAACTTAGTCTTCGGCAAACTCGCTGGTAAATCTGTGGTGGTGATGCAAGGCAGAGTTCATGCTTACGAGGGGTGGAGCGCTCAAGAGGTCACCTTTCCTGTACGCGTTTTTGGTATGATGAACATAAAGAAACTTCTTGTCACTAATTCTGCTGGCGGCATAAACCAAGCTTTTCAATCCGGCGATCTTATGTTGATTACCGACCACATCAATTTGACAGGGATGAATCCCTTAAGCGGTGAAAACGATGAACGTTTTGGCGTTCGCTTTCCAGATATGTCTGAAGCTTATTGTAAACATGCAAGACAGGTCATCATCGATGCCGCTCGAGAACTTAACATTCCCTTGAAAGCAGGCGTCTATGGCGGTGTCCTTGGACCTAGTTACGAAACACCAACTGAAGTTAAGATGATCGGAATCATAGGTGGAGATGCGGTGGGGATGTCCACGGTTCCTGAAGTGATTGTTGCCAATCACATGGGAATGCATGTGGGCGGTATTTCGTGTATTTCGAACCTCGCTGCGGGGATTAGCAGCCAAAAATTAAGTCATGAAGAAGTTAAAGAGACCGCTCAAATGGTTAGAGAAAGCTTCATTCAGCTTGTAACAAAGGCGGTAGAATTATGGTAAAGCTGGACTGGGAACCGATGATCCAAATGGCTCTTGAAGCTCAAAAACGCTCATACTCCCCTTATTCAAACTTCGCTGTAGGTGCCGCGTTAATTACTGGTAATGGAAGCATTTTTAAGGGGTGTAATATCGAAAACGCGTCTTATTCAGCCACTGTTTGTGCAGAGAGAACCGCGATTGGAAACGCGATTGCTGCAGGCGAAAACAATCCGGTGGCTTTGGTCGTCCTCACCGACGCAGATCACCCTATCGCGCCATGCGGTATTTGTCGGCAAGTGCTTGCCGAATTTTGTGACGACATCCCCATTCTACTGATTGATAAACAGCGACGTCGTAAACTAACCAGTTTATCAGAGCTCTTGCCGCTCCAGTTTACTGGGGATGACTTTTAAACAAAACGCTATTTATTTTCTGTAGATAAACACCTTTTCGTTTTTCCTCAAATGTAAATAATCCGGTCATCGAAATTCGTGCGTATGATAGTTTTGGAAATGAAATCTCACGAGAAAACGCGACCATACCATACCAAACCAGGACCTTTTCGTCGTCCATCAGGAGATGAAGTTTTTGAGATAGGATTAGAGCAAAGAGGTATCCTGCCCATTGATCCAAAAATCGAACAATTTCCTACACCTCGGGGTTTTCTTTTCAAAAAAGAGGTTTTATCGAACGAGGATCCGATAAGAATACTGGACACAAAATAAAGGGATCACCACTTAAGCGTAGTAGGGATTGTGCCCATCTGCATGATTGGTGACATCGATTATTTCACGAATATCATCACCAAAATGCTCTCTAAGAATACGTTCTACACCATCGTTTAATGTTGCAGTGGAAGCTGAACATCCTTTACATCCACCTTGCATTTCAATGAAAACATCTTTGTTTATATAATCTACAAGCTCAATAGCACCGCCATGACTGGCGATCATTGGGTTGATATCATTTTCAATACATTTCTTTATTTTTCTTCTCACAGACTACTCCTTTTGAGCTCACGGTCATGTCGCATACCTAACAATTGTTAGGACCGAAAACAATAAAGACAAGCTATAATGAATAAAGTCCTCCATTCGGGGTCTAATCGGACCATAATATTTTGGAGATTGTATGTATTATTTATTCGTTTTCGTTTTTCTCTTTGCTTCATGTTCCCAATCCAGCAAAGATTCCGACCCCATTATTATCGATGCACGTGATATCGATATCGTTGACATGGAGAGCGATGAGGGAACTCATCAAAAAGATACCTCAGAGATCGTTGACCAAGGTGTGGATGTTTCTGATACGCCAAAAGACATGAAAATAGAAAAAGGCCCTTTCGATCTGAAGATAAAATTCGAGGAAGAACGGTGGGTATTCATTGCAGTCAAAGATAAAAAGACAGGTAAACAAATAGCCTTTAAGTCACTCACTAAAGACGACGATCTTTCTCAGGTTGTTTTTCCTAAGCTCTTGGAAAAAGATAAAAGCTATGAACTTGCGATCGTTAAAAATTTAGAATGTGTGAGTGAAGATAAATACGTACTCTATCGTGAAATCAACGATGTCAAAGCCCCGTTTTCTTTGGTGGTTAATAAGAAAATTATGGAAGAAGTAGATTACAAAGCGTGTGATGTCCTCCACATTCCAGTGGATCTTCCCTCTGGTACCTACACACATACACAAAATATTCTGGGAAAGTCATCCAATCAAGTTATTTTTGAGGTTTCGCCATCAAAGCGTGTTTATATCCAAAAAAAGATGGTTCATTGTTCAGGTGAAAACCGATGTAGAAATGCACTAATCACCTCCTTCTCTTGCACGTTTTCTCAACGCCTTCCTGGAGAAAAAACCTTCAATATTTACAGTTCTGGCCAAAACGGAGCGATCATGGAAGCATCCGTAGACATTGATACTGTAGGAAAACGCTTTATCGTAAAAGGTAAAACACGGGCCCCTCTTGGGGAAGTTGAGCCGAATTGTTGTTCTCAAGATTTTGTAAGTGAGTTGGTTAGACTTAACGAAAATACCCGTTGTAAATAAGTCTTCATCGATCCTATTTCTATTCTAGGTTGCCTACTTAATCGAATCCATTTTCTTAAACTTGAAAAAAGCTAAATCTTCCCACTTTATAGGAAGAGCTGGTTTCGCAACTTTTATTGGGGCAAGATAGACTCACAGTCGGTAGCCTTAGTCCAATTTTGCGTGGTGAGGCTTACAAGATCCACAATCGATATCACTTTCGTTTCCGTTTTTTACGCCATCTGTACAACTGGGTATATTAAATGGTTACAAAGAATGGTGATTAAGGAAGTACACAAAAAGAGGGGGTGTCTTTGGAACAAGTTCCACCGACATGCGTGCAAAGTGTGGTGCTCGTAAATCCACCACCTCTATCGGTACCATCACATTTCCATAATATGCGTTCAATACATTCGCCGCCAACACAAGGTCTATTTTTACATACTCTGGCGTTTTGACTGCAATCTTTTACAACAATGGGATCGCATAATCGTAAAAGCGTCCAATTGTTTTTAACCGAGGGTTCTTGGGTTATCGAGCATTCGTACCCGGTGCGACAATCACTTTGTTTTTCACATTTGAGTCCGCAAAATGGAACGGGAAAAGAATCGCTATTCCAACACAATCCTTTGCTCCCGCACTCTTTTGCGGGATAAACCTTTCCCTCTTCTTTTGGGCAGAGAGAGGCGCAATACCCACCGGGAACTTCTTTAGCCTCTTTAAAGCATAACCCCCCAGATTCTCCAAAGATGCAATCTTGATCTTTTTTACATCCCTCTCCCACACTAATATTGCAATTACAGACGCTTCCAAAACTCAACCGACAAAACTCGTTCTTCAATTGAGAGCAGTCACTTTTAATGATGTTTTTAAATTTTATCTTTAACTCGACATTTGCGTCCAAAACTTCCGCACAAGACTTAGCAGATTCGTATTCGGATATCTCTTCTCGGACTATTTTAGGAAGCGGATTCGTCTCGGCGTTACAAACTTGGGGAAAACACTCTGTATACATATGGTATTGGTATTCCCAGCATAATTCTAAAGCACTTTCTTCCTTTACCCCATCATCCTTTTTAGTTTTCCCAAAATCTATTCCAGCATCGTTAGCATCAACGTCATCGACCAGCGTTTCCGAAAGTAGATTGCATGAAGAGCATAACAGAAATGCTAGAACATAAATTGTCTTTATCATTCTGGATGACCTAACCAAACTGGAGCAATATCCGCTTATATCAGGTCCCGAGATCGGAGTAAAGAAAGCGATATTTGGGTCGAAATCAAGCCGCTCTTAAACTACATTTCTTTGAGAATTCCATCTACACTTACCTTCGCATCTCCGAAAAGCATATCGTTGTTTTCAAGGTAAAAAAGTGGGTTATCGATTCCCGCGTATCCCACACCCAGCGATCGTTTCAAAACAATTGTATGCTTTGCATTCCAAACTTCTAAGACCGGCATACCCGCAATCGGACTCGTAGGATCATCTAATGCAGAGGGATTCACGATGTCATTCGCACCAATGATCATCACGATATCGACGTTCTTAAGATCATCGTTGATTTCTTCCATTTCGAGAACGATGTCATAAGGCAAACGCGCCTCAGCCAAAAGTACGTTCATGTGTCCTGGCATACGTCCCGCTACGGGGTGGATCGCAAAACGGATATTGATATTTCGTGCCTGCAATTTTTTAGTAAGCTCAGATACTACATGTTGGGCTCTTCCCACAGCCATTCCGTACCCAGGAACAATGACCACTTCTTTAGCCTTCTTAAGAAGCTCGGCCGTTCGTAAAGGATCAATGGTGGTGTGTTCCCCGCCTGGCTCTACTTTTCCGCCGCTAGCGCTTGCCACTTCTCCGAAACCTCCAAAAATAACGGCAAGAAACTTTCGGTTCATTGCTTTACACATAATGATACTCAAAATAGCGCCGCTAGAACCGACAAGTGCACCGGTAACAATAAGAAGATCATTGGATAACATGAAACCTGTGGCCGCGGCCGCCCAGCCCGAGTAACTGTTGAGCATAGAAATAACGACTGGCATATCTGCGCCACCTATCGACATCACCATGTGGATCCCAAAGATAAATGCTAAGAATGTCATCGCCATCAGATAATCCATCCCAGCGCCAAGTCCGAGTATCCCTACTCCAGAACTTTCGGACATCATAAAAGCGGCTCCTAAAACTACGCTTCCGCCCACCAAAAAAACGTTGAAAATATGACGACCCGGTATTTGTAAAGCTCGACTCGAAAGCTTTCCATTGAGTTTCCCAAATGCGACCACGGATCCTGTAAAGGTAATTGCTCCAATAAAAACGCCCACAAAAACTTCAACTTCATGAATCGTCTTTTCCACACCGACTAAATGGGAATTGGGGTCAAGGAAACTTGCTACCCCCACCAAAACCGCGGCGAGCCCCACGAAACTATGAAGTATAGCGATGAGTTCGGGCATGCCGGTCATTTGAACCCGTTTGGCCAAAACCATTCCAATCCCTCCACCGACCACCATCATCGAAAGTAAAACAGTAAACGAGCTTACTTTCCCACTGAAAACGGTTGCCAAAATCGCAATCGCCATTCCAAGCATGCCATAGAAATTTCCGCGTTTCGCGGTCTCTTGGCTGCTCAATCCACCGAGCGAAAGAATAAAAAGAATACTTGCACCAATATAGGCCGCAGTAACAATTCCGGTACTTAAACTAAACATATCACCCCTCCCTACTAAACATTTTCAACATACGTTGGGTTACTAAAAATCCACCACTGATATTTATGGCGGCGAGTAAAATCGCAACCGCGGCGAGTCCAAGCACAACCTTAGACGACGAATTCACTTGAAGAACCGCACCCACGATGATGATTCCAGATATCGCGTTGGTGACACTCATGAGTGGAGTATGCAAAGATGCACTCACGTTCCACACCACCTGCCAACCCACAAAAACGGCGAGTACAAAAACGATAAAGTGTCCCATAAAAGCGGCGGGAGCATAGGCCCCCGCCAGAAGAATCAAACCCAGAATTGCGAATACGCCCATGAGCGTTTGAGTTGCTTTTTTCTTTTTCTCTTCGGCTTTTTTACGTGCTTCGAGTTCTGGATCAACCTTTGGCAGCTCGACAATATTTTTTGGAGCCTCAACTGAGACGCTTATCGCCGGAGGCGGCCATGTGACCTCGCCCTCCTTACAAATTGTGGCCCCTCTTATGACGTCATCTTCCATATTTATGAAAATTTCGCCGTTTTTTTCTGGGGTAAGATCGTCCAAAAGATGACGAAGATTATTCGAATAAAGTTGGGTAGACTGAGTGGCTAAACGGCTCACGAGATCTGTAAATCCGATGATCGTTACACCATGTTTTATTGCGATCTCGCCGGGCTCGGTGAGCTCACAATTCCCTCCTTGTTCGGCCGCCATATCAACGATTACACTTCCGTCCTTCATTAGCTCTACCATATCAGCTAAAATGAGTTTGGGAGCAGGACGCCCAGGAATAAGAGCGGTAGTGATAATAATATCGACCTCTTTTGCTTGCTCTCTAAAAAGTTCCATCTCGGCGGCAATAAAAGCTTTGCTCATCACCTTCGCATAACCTGAATTGGTGGCGTTCTCATCTTCATCTTCTTCAAAATCGAGATCTAAGAACTCCGCGCCCATACTTTCAACTTGTTCTTTGACTTCGGGACGGGTGTCAAAGGCACGAACGATCGCACCCATGCTCGCTGCAGCACCAATTGCGGCAAGACCCGCCACACCGGCGCCAACCACCATCACTTTTGCGGGCGGTATTTTACCAGCAGCGGTCATTGAGCCGGTAAAAAACCGACCGAATTGATGAGACGCTTCCACCACAGCACGATAGCCAGCAATATTTGCCATTGAACTTAAGGCGTCCAATTTCTGTGCTCTAGAAATTCTCGGAATACTGTCCATCGACAATACGTTGATATTTCGCTTTGCTAATTTTGCGAGAAGTTCTTCGTTTTGGGCGGGCCAAAAAAAGCAAATCAGCGTCTGCCCTTCATGAAGATACTCAAGTTCTTTTTCATTAGGGATAAGAACCTTGAGTACGATATCTCCTTTTTTCCAAAGAGCTTCGGTATCGTTAATGACTTCCGCGCCAGCTTCTTCATATTGGAGGTCAGAAAACTTCGCGCTTTCTGCTAACCCACTCTCCACCGCAACATTGAATCCGAAATCTATTAATTTTTTAACAACCTCAGTAGTAGTGGCAGCACGGCCTTCGCCTGCTGCGCTTTCTTTGGGAACGACTATCTGCATACTCAATCTCCTCGGTTCTAATATTTAGAGGTTTTGTATCAGGGGAATTTCAGTAAAACAACGCTGGAATCTTCAATCTCCTAATTTTTGACAAAAGATACTTCTCTGCGACCTTTGGTAATGACAAAAGATCGAAGCGCCATGGAGGCCCTATGAAACCCACTATTAGTTTTGAAATCGCTCGAGTCACCCATTCGGCTGAGGCAAGTGATTTTATTGAAGCTGAATTTATTCCTAAAACAAATCTCACCCGTCGAAAACCCGCTTCAGGTAAAATATCTATGCCTCTAGATAACTGGTTATCTGTCGATCGAAAATTACATGAGTTATACAATTTATGTGAAATCGCAATTATGCAAAGAGATGCCGCTCGGGACTTATCTCAATCTGAGATGGGAAAATCGGACGCGATTTTAAAAAACCTCGAGGAATGGAAATCCTATTCAGAAAAGCTAGAGAAAAAACTTCTTGGTACCCATTGTGAGATTTTCCAACAAAGCCATGAGATAAGCCAACTTAAAACGCTTGCCAAGGCATCACTAAACCTACCTTTATTTGGTTCTAAAAAACGCCGTAAAGATTTAAAAGAAGAAATCCAAGCCCTCTAACCGCTGGCTTTTCAATGCTGTAATTCGGTGCATAAGCATGGCGCACATTGAAGTACATGGAATGCGTATGCGGCTGGAATTTGATGCCCCACTGAACAAGACCTCACTGTCCGGGAGACGTTATTTCGACGAGGAACGACATAAGGGGGTCCGATTATAGCGCATTTTAATTTGCCTCCGTACGTTGTACACACATTTCCGTCGCGATTCGGGACTTCGCATACTTCTCCCTCACCTTTGTTTTTGACAAAGCAATCTGATCTGCCATTATTCGTAAAGACAAGGATGTCTATTCAAGTTCCATGGAGGAAGCCATGAATCCCACAATAAGTTTTGAAATTGCCCGTGCATCAAAAAGTGCGACCGTTGAAAGTGTTGAATTCGTTGAAGCAGAATTCGTGCCCAAACAGGAAACGAGCTTCGCCCGTCGTAAGCCTTCTGCAGGCAAAATTTCGATGCCTTTGGAAAACTGGTTGAGTGTCGACCAAAAACTCCACGAACTCTATAATTTGTGCGAGGTTGCGATAATGCAGAGAGACAACGCAAGAGAACTCGTCACCAATAATAATCACAGAAATGAAAAGCTCGAAAAACAACTCCAACAATTGGGATTGATGAAAGAACTCTTGGAGACACGTCTTACGTGTGCTCAAGCTGAAATATTCCGCATGAAACAAAAAGCGTCTCGACTTGGAGACGCTGCTGAAGAAGCGGTAAATCTTCCGATTTTCGGAGGAAAGAAAAGAAAGAAAGTATTAAAAACTCGGATCGAAGTTTTAAAAAACAACCTTTAGTTCTCTGTGACTGAACCCTCTTACTCCCTTCATTCGAATAAGAAGGTCTAGTAAGAAAGCTAAACCTATTTAGCCAATTTAGTCTACTTCGTTACCATTCTGGTATGCTCAAGCTTTCCATCTTTATCATAAAACTGAATCTTCATTGTGGAGGGTGTAGCTTCCATCAATAAGAATCCGGGTTTATCGGAATGAAAATATTTCGGATTCCTATCTTTTACCAATGTGGTCTTTGCACCCGCTCCGCTCACGAGAAATTCGGTCCCACACTTTGCCTTTAAATCTTGGCGGCTATGATCGTGGCCTGCTAAATAGAAATCGTATTTTCCACAAATCGTTTTCTCCACAAACTTTTTAATATACTTTCCGTTTGCGATAGGGAGGAATTTTACACCGTCATACTTTCCCGCATTGCCATGTTTACCATTCGAAATATAGGGGTGATGACCAAAAGCGATGGTCCACTTATCCCCAGCCCCTTTAACCCATTCCGGAATGTCTCTTTCTTGCGCATCATCTCCGCGGAAAAAAATGTCCGTGGTATCAAGACCCACGAAAAACACCGGGTCGGCTGTGAAGGCATAATGTTTTGCGGGCATTTTCCACTTTGGATTCATCTCTGAATACTTGATTTGATATTCCCCTTTTTTTCGATCCAAACTAATTCCCAGCCCGTCTCCACCAAGATCGTGGTTTCCCAGAACCGCGTAAAAAGGAAAGTCCAAATGAGAATAGGGCTGCACGAAATGGGTCATAAACATTCCATCCGTAACACTATCTACACCCGAATCATAAAAATTATCACCCAATAATAAGGCGAAATCACAACCGCCTAAGGCATCACAAATCTTTCCCATAGATTGGCCAATATCACGCTGCGTTTGATACCCCTCTCCTTGATCCCCAATGGCAATAAAGCGCACAAAACGCTTTTTAGGGGGAGCCATGTCCTCCATTTGTTTTGAGCTATCTTTATCAACCCCTGTATCTTTGGCGACCGAGAGATCTTTTTTACCAAGATCTTTCTTGGATGAAAAATCCGATTTACGAATACCGCCATCCGTAGAAAGCTGTCCATTTGTGGGATTTTGTCCCCCTGTCGTTCCGTCTGAACACGAAAGGGAAAAGAAAAAGAAAAGAACTAAAAGACGCATATAAATCTCCAGGGATAGAGCACCATAGCGAACTCTAAGGCGATAATCCACAAGAGGAGAACACACTAAATCCGAGAGATTCTAGTAGTCGATTTCTTCAGGAAGGGGTACCTCAATATCGCGTGAAAGAGGAAACATTTTGTCGAGTAAAAACTTCCTCCTCTTTTCGTCATTCTCATAAAGATAAATGTAGCGAAGCATGTGTTCAGTCACTTTACGGCAATAAGACCTTCCCTCGTTATATTCGAATTCTTCAATAAGATAAGGAAACTTTGCGGCTTTATTTTTGTGAAACCACCGCGAAATTACTTTTGGCCCGGTGTTATATGAGGCCGCGGCGAGTACAAACATTCCATCAAAATAATCCAATACTTTCTTGAGATAAAAAGCGCTAAAACGAAATCCTACTTCTGGGTTCGAGAAGGTTCGCAAATTATACACCGTACCAATATCTGGCGCGACCTTCTTTGCTGTCTTTGGAATCATCTGAAGCGCACCCACTGCGTCTGTATAAGAAATAGCCGACGGTTTATAGCGACTCTCTTGGCGCATTATCGACCACATGAAATAATCGGGAATATCGAATTCCTTTGAAACCTTCTGCACCACTTTTTTATAAGCACGAGGATAGGCCATCACCATCGCCTGCGTATCGCCCACCGGAAACCTAGGCATTGCGGAAATCGAACCCGCAGAAACTCGCCACATTTTATTGAAGTCCTCCACAAACCATCCCAAAGCGTGAATAAAACTTTTTCTTTTTTCGAAAGGTAAATCATCGATTAAAGATTCACGGATGGGTTTTAGACTTTCGCGCGCAAGCTGAAGCTCTCCTAAACTTACGAGTTCCTTCACACGTTTCCACTCTTTTCGGGTCTCCTTACTTAGCTTTGGAAAGGTGAAAGAACGTGGATCTAATCGTGGGGCATCCTCAATTTTTTTGGGGCGTTTAGGCCACCAAATATCAGAGGCTTTAGCGCTCTTTCCGTCCATCTGATTTCGTAATTGTTCGCCTAAAATCCCATAATAACTCACCGAATATTTCTTTCTCAAACGGTCTAAGGTCGCTCTCGCAGCTTTGAGATCTTTCTTTTCTTTCTGTGCTACCGCTTTCCAATAAAGGGCTTTACCGGCAACGATAATATTCCCAAAAGATCGCATATCATCCCACGCCGCAATTGCCTTATCCCATTGTTTTTCACGCATATAAGCCCACCCCAAAAAACCGTAAATAAACGACGCTTTTCGCCCTCGCTTTCCATACTTTTTTTGAAATCGTTTTAAACCTCTTATCGCCTTTTTATTTTCACGAGCATCATAGGGCAACCAACCGCGATAATAGTAGATGGCTGGAATTCTAGAACCTCCAGGGAAGCTCTCTTCATAACGATCAAAGACTTTAAAAGCCTCTTTGTATTTATCTTGTTTCATCAAACTTCGCGCCCAATACCAGGTTGCTTTCTCTTGGTAAGGATTAGCTTTTGAAGCCAAAGATTTAAAGATTTTTTCAGACTCCTCTGCACGATCGCGAAGCTTACGAAGGCCTATAACGCCGAGATTCCATAGCGCTGTTTTTCGATATTTTTTTATCTTTTTTAACCTTTCATATTCTTGGCGAGCTTCCGTATATTCCCATCCATTCATCAACCGATCGGCGCGCTTGAAACGCTCGGCATTAGTCAACTCGCTTACTTTAATAGCAAGACCCTGACGGCGAGCCGGAGGTTCGGTAGGGTATAGAATCAAAAGACTTCGGGCTAACTTCTTTTGTGTACTCCCCTTTTCCAGATCGTGATGTAAACGAAGGGCCCGAGCATTAAAATGCCAACGATTCGCCCGCTTCCATTTCGAAAAACGAAGCGCTTTTATAATTTGTTTGATTTCCTTTTTCGCGTCTTTGAGATGCCCTAAAAGCATAAGAAGCTCCACACGCTCGATGCGAGCACGGATAGAGTCGTTCGTACTTGGTGTAGCTTTGGAAAAGTCGCGTAATATAGTGCTCGATTCCGCTAAATGCTGGGATCGCATTGCAGCATCAGCAAGAAGGTTCAAACGAACATCATCTGCGTATTTAAAAGGTTTTAATTTTTGTAGAATCTGAAAAGAGCCGGCGGGATCCTTTTCTAAACTCGTTTTAGCTTTGATGTATTCTGAGGTCGATTTTGATTCTGCACGTAAACCAGGAGCAAACGCGATAATAACAAAAGACACTAAAAGTAGTCGCAAAGAAAATTTCATACCGTCCATGGTTCTTGAAGTTGAGCCACTATAGCGCACTTCTACGGCCTTGAAAAAAATAAGCTAAAAAAAGACTTTTATAAAACAAAAAAAGATCCTCGGACTTCTTCCGAGGATCATGATTCATTCTAGAAAAGTAAACTTGCTTAGTTTTTGTACTTTTTATCTGTTTCAATCACAGCGTCGGTGGTATCCGCATCAACATACTTATTCATCGGATTGATCTCTAGCTCGTCGTTTCGT
>JAUTBZ010148005.1:0-12031 GCA_032361785.1 Lepetodrilus galriftensis
TGCAGCTGCAAATTACACATTATAACTAATTATATGCAAAATTCCCAAGTGGCACGCTGATTGTGAAACTGCCCATACACAAGTCTTTTCCAGAAATAACACAGTTACCTACCCTTATTAACATCCATGGCACATTTGGAGAATCTCACAAAATCTCCTTAAATCATCCGTAACATCAACTTTGATAATGCAAATGTAATGTCGTCTTTTCTTTTCCTGCAGGTTACAATGTGTCGATCGTGTACGACCTAGAAAACATTCCAGAGGACCACGCAGAACAGGTGAAACGAGCAGGATTACTCAAGCGGAACTGTTTCGCATCCGTCTTTGAAAAATACTTTGAGTCCCAGGAACAAGGAGACGAGGAAAAGAAGAGAGCGGTCATACAGTACCGAGATGACGAAACAATGTAATTCAATTTAATTAACATTAGTGAAAGAATCCTGAAAGCGGATCTAAATGCCAATTATAAAATGAAACCACAGAATGCACCTTTTAACACATCCTGCCCCTGCTTACTAAACATTATGCATATTATTTATATAACTGTTTTGGACAAAACATGATTTACTGAAAACAATATATGTTTGTTCTGTTTCAGGTATGTTGAAGCAAAGAAAGACAGAGTTACCGTCATCTTCAGCACAATATTCAAGGATGATGACGACATTGTCATAGGCAAAGTCTTCATGCAGGTTTGTTTGTTGTTGCTACTTGATCTGACCAGTGGTGCATTTAGCCTACATTACTTTTCACTACATAATACTACTGTTAATTTGTATCCCTGATTTATTACTATTATATTTTGTTGAGCTCTAGATCGGAGTCAGTAAGCCACTTAGCTAAACTGGTTCCCTGTCCCATGTACAGTTCATACGACTCTTGAGATAGTGGCTAGTTTGGTAAGCTGCTTGCAGGCCATTGTGTCTTTGAACGCACCACTGATATTCTCCATAGACCCAATGTGAAATCTGTAATTTGCAGGCAGTCACACAGATACCATTAACATTAAAGCTTTTCAGATGACGCCCAGACTCCCTTTAAACAGGAACACTGTGATGACATTAAGGACTGTATTTCAGGAGTTCAAGGAGGGCCGCAGGAAGTACCAGCAGGCTCCACAGGTTCTGTTCAGCCACAAGGAGCCGCCTCAGGAGCTGGTGAACACGGGCGCTATGGTCGGGGACAACATAGGATACATCACATTCGGTCAGTGTCGTGGACAAATCAATCCTCATCATCTGTAGCCCATGGTATTCTCCACTACTCTGACATGGCAATTTACCAATCTGGTGATTTATTTGTCCAGGGGTGGGAGCGCAGTGGTAGAACGTTTGAATAGACAAATAGGCTGAATTTGCACGTTCGGATATGTGAAGAAGAGCATCAGCACGTGCAAATCAAGCCTTTTTACCCGTTTCTTCTTTCGAACGTAGTCCCTCTGCATAAAATAATACTTACCGGTAGTCAAAATATTTGGTGATTGTTATATAAACATATTTTTTATTACTGGTGCTATTATTTTAAATGTTTTAATTTTGGTTAGGTAGAATGAAATTAGAAAATGGATTTTTTGTTTGTTTTTGATTCCATGAAGTATTTACCGAGATTATCTACAAAATAGTGGGGTCAATGCATTTCATGCCAAACTATAATATGTGGTAAACAGAATTTGTATTAATGGTGCAACATTTTAACTTTTTTAATTCTGGTTAGGGCAGACAAAATAAGAATTTTGTTTGTTTGTCAAACCATGAAGTATTTACAGAGATAATCTACGAAATAGGGGTGTCAATGCATTTCATGCCAAACTATATTTCATTGTCACCTTGCCCTTTGACCTCCAGTGTGGAGAAAACTTTCACATTTCCTTTCTGACCATCTTGTTTATGTTTTCAGTGCTGTTCCCCCGACACACGAACAAGAAGGCCCGAGACAACACCATCAACTTAATTCACACTCTTAGGGATTACCTACATTATCATATAAAGTGTTCTAAGGTATGTTAGCATATTGACATTGTTAATGTATTCATGCAATAGCTTTTTATATCGCTCATTAAAATTTTGCATAATTTTTCTTTTTACAGAGATTTAACTGATTGTATATGCAAAATCAAAACAATAACTATGCTGTTAACAATGTCGCACTCACTCACGTCTTAGAATTAATTTTTACACAGGCATACATTCATCAACGAATGAGGGCGAAGACGACAGACTTTCTGAAAGTATTGAACAGAGCTAGGCCAGAGAATAAAGAGAAGGAAAAGAAAACAATGTCGTATGTATATAATTATCAAAATATATCTCCATTTTATGAATATTTCCTATTAAATAAAAAAAAAGATTTAAATAAAAAATGCTCTATTTTGTGATATTTATTCAAAAGTTAATTTTGAATTAATGTAGTATTGGTCTGGAAACAAAATATGCACATTTTGAAGAAAACTAAATTATTCACTTGTTACGTTTTGTGTTTCAGAGGAAGAACGTTCCGAGCTTCATAGAACTACTGTTGAAGACACTGCTACTGATAATAAACTCATCATTATATCACTGAAGTTCTGAATAGGTGGACAATTCAACTAGTGTGTCATCTGAGCTTCCATTGAAAGTCTATACACTCCCTGTCTTAAGTCACCAAAACATGTTTAAAGTGCTAAAACTATCTTGTCTTTTTACCATGTATATTCTGCTATATTTCAGAGACATTCAGGGACTTTAAAAAAAGATCATTTAATTTCTATCTTTATTTATAAGATTATTATGTTTCAGGCATATCATATCTTCAGGTATATATTCTTGCCATGGAGAATAGCTGTACTGTAATCCTATCTTTTAAAAAACTATACATGTAATGAAGTATTAAAGATATTTTCAGAGCTTGTTATTTTTGAAGATTTTCATTATAAATTTGATTATTAAAATTGTTTTAACGGCACAAGTACTTCCATATCCCATCCCTACGACTCTTTCATAGTCTAGGGTGCTTAGCGGCTTTGCTCAAGTCCTCTGGCACTGGATTAATTTAATCCACATTAACCCTCTCCATGCGGGAGGCAATCCCAGAAGCCCTAAAGCGCAGTGCCAATGCCTAATCCAGCAGGGAGAGGGTTAATGCAACAACATCTACGCACGTGTTAATTGATTATGCCTGAATTTTCTTTTGCTGTTTCTATTTACTGTACCACAATTTCTGGAAACGGCCATGGGTAGATTTTTATTCCATCGATACACCTCGATCCTATTCATTGCATTTAGTAATATATTTAAAGATATATTGTTTATCATTTATTGGAAATGTATTATTTTCTTTGATGAAGTGTTAGCAGGGCTCTAGACTAACATTCTGAGTTACTTGCCCGCAGAGCAAGTCATGGCAAGTAACATAGGCATCAAAGGTGCAAAATGTGAAAATGTAGGTTGCCTGCAGTGCAATTTCACTTGCCCCTGAACGTCAGGCATATTTTAGTCCAGAGCCCTGGTTAGTCGTTCTTCAGCAGCTGTCATGTCTCACATATTCTGAACAAACAGAACTGTTAATTATTGTTTTTCTTCTCCATTAATCTTCTATCCCCGTGCAGACTGTTCTATGCATTACTAGGGTTTGTTGAACAAACATGTAAAATGAATCCATATGTAAGTATTTGTATCTTATTATACATGCAATATGATTACCATTTTATATATCTATGGGTAATGGAAACTGAATAAATCTAGCATACACACATGAACCGTAGTCGTCGTCTATTTAGTCTTGGAAAATTCAAATTATTTCCCTGATTTTTCGTATTTATGAGGCCAAAGGATATAATTATGAGGAGATATTCCCGCCGCGACGTAAAACATTAATTGAATCAATCAAATTAACCTGGCTAGATATTTTTGTCAGCAAAATTGACAAAAAAAGTTTAAATATTATCGAATAGAGACAATAGTATATGACCGCATTACAGGGATAAAATGCCAGTAGACGTGTTGCGTCCCAACTCTCGGACCAACACAGTGCAAATGGGTCCAGTTGAGTACGTTATACCTTCAAGTATGAGGAGTATGCTAACTTATCAAAGTGGAAATCTGTCCAGACCTATTTGTTCACTGAGTAAAGTTGCCTCATGTCAGCAGAGGTATCGCTATCGTCCTTTGAAATCTATTGGACATCATGTATGTCATGACAACCTTTGCCATTAATTACAGCAAAACGTAAATGTTTAATATAATTAAATTTATTCAGACATAACAATTGTAATGAAAGGTTTGTCTCATTGATGTTTCTGTAGTTTGCTGATACAGTAATATTTTAATATAGTTCTCTTTTTGCCTCAGCATTAGATATGTTAACAAGACATTTATTCATAGGTTATGACTATTATTTTCTCTTTGGAGTTTAGTTATATATTTTTATAAATATTTAAAGGAAGTGGTACAATTACTCATTTTCTCCAACAGAATTATATATGAATACTGGTTGTATGCTTGAGAACACATGTTCATAATGTCTTGCCTGACAGCTTATTCATTTAGCTTGGTTTGTATTCTGCAGTAAGTAGAAAAATAAATATAGCAATGTCTATACAAACAATATAAGAAGTTGTTCTTTCGTCGTAGACTCTTAAACAAACCTGTACTGACTATACTGTCTTGTATATATTGATATCAAAATAAAACCAGTGCCTAACTGTTTGTGTTCTTGTTATCTGTATAAATATGGTGCTCTTTTTATGGGCTTAAAATGTTTGGGTATTTTTCTGATTTGAGGTTGCATTAAATGGGCATTTTGGACCTTTTTTGGGGGGGTCACGATTTTAGTTTAATTTTAATTTTAACATATTTTAGTTAATTTATATGATTGAAGCGACCATTCCAATTAATTAATTGTTTGGCAAACAGTTAATACATGTATCAAATACCAAAATTGGAACAATGAACAAACCAGATACATGTACTAATTTTCATGGGGAATAATTGACTACCGGGTAATTGATATTATTAAATATTGTTCCTATGCAGAAGACGTGACTCATGGTTCTTGCTATACTCAAACAAAATTAAGGGCCTGTAGCTTTTTTGGACATGTAATGTAAATTTCGCATAATATTTTTTACATTAAGAATTTCCAAACATCTTCAGGCTCAATTTAGCGACTAATTTGTATTCCTCAAGATCTTGCAGACACATAGGAAGAGAAATGGCAACGGATTCATCAAATCTGGTAGAAAGCTTCCCCATAAAACATCTGCCAGCCCGTAATTTATTAGTAGAAGTATAAGTATGTCATGACAGTGGTGGCAGAACGGATATGGTATATTTTGAGGATGAGTAGGACTATGCATTGGAAAATCTAGAATTTTGGAAGAATATGATTATCTGTTGGAACACGCAAAATGACAAATGCACAATCAAACATGCAGTACTGAACACAAAGAATGTGAAATTGAATTAATATATCCATAAAATAATCATTTTTTTAAGAAAACTTTGAACCAAGTTGTTGTGGATTATATACATGTACATATGAAAATATTTCCTGGGTAGTGAGATTTTACGATCCACAGAATGACTTGATGTAACTAATATTAAACCAGTTAATAGGGTCACTTGATTATTAGGGTTACTCAACTATTGTAGACCTACAAGTATCAGCTGTGTATGTACGGTAGATCAACAAAGATACAATTATATGTGTCCTGATATACTGATGGTAAAAAGCTTGGCAACACCAGTATTCTTTGGCAGACGTCTAACTTAATGTGTATTATTTATTGGAATACATTATTTTTTAATGTATACCGTTTAGAACTTTGACATTTGAGTGTTACTTGCCACTGTTAAAACAGATACATGTACATTTTAATATTTAAATAAAGTGAAAAGTAAGCATGTGTTGTATTGTTAAGAAATGTTACGAAAAATGTTAGAACACGTAGAGTATCTTGTTGGAAATCATTATGTCAACCGTTCAAGAATTTAACCATTAAATACACTATTCTATTGTTCTTGACATCACTGACACATTGATAAAAAAAATAAATCATTTTTTTTCGAGAATGCCATCGGCAAATTGATAAAAGTAATATGCCTTACTAAAATCATCCTCAAAATATTATTATTTAAATTGGATTTACCGGTAAATAATAAAATGTGATGGCATATGTGATGTTGCCAGACAATTTACCTTCAGTATATATATATACATAGCTCGAGAATCCTCTAGCTGTAACTGGCCACATGTGACTTTTTATATATGTATACATGTACATATATAAAAAGTCACATAATTATGACCAGTTACAGCTATAGGATTCTTGAGCTAATATACAGTGAAAATAATTAGAGAATAACCCACGAGATACGAGTGATTACGGAAAATATTTTCCGTAATCATTCGTATCGAGTGGGTTATTCTAATTATTCAACATAATCATTTTATTGGAATAAATCATGATATACTACGAAAAATTACTTGATATAGAGAGTCGTGACGTTAAAATCATTGTCTTGCGACGACGTCACAATCGTCGAATAACACTTTTGACAAAATCCACACTGTTGATTATCGAAAAGTTATTGCACAGTAGAAATCCACCACGTATGTTGAATAATCAAGAATAGTGCACATTCTTACAGGGATAGACCAAGTTGCTTCGTCTCTATAATGCTTATGATGTGTGATATATCATAGTGTATATGGATATAGCTGAATGCATAATATTATTATGATGCCATTGCGGTAGACGTCTGGATTGCTGGATTACGAGGGGACTTTTATATTTATTTTTAAAACGATAAATTGAACAATGAGTTTAACGGTAGTCATTCGTTGGGGGAAAAAAGAGGGATGATAATTTGTTATGGACATTCACAAAAAAAAAAGGAATAAAAGAAAATAGAATTTATTTTATTTATTATTTATATTCGAACACCTGCCAGCTGTTCTAGATCTATTTCAAACTCATTTGTATAATACTGGAGTTACGTCCCTTGGTGGCTACTAGAGGGCGAGGCTCTTTCTGATTGGCTCATTTCTCTCCGTTTGAAAACAACCGCCGCTTCTGAATAAATGGAGAAGTCATGATACCTGAAAGAAAAAACTATAAGGTAAATATTATAAATGAAAACAAATATATTAACTTCATGACGACTGGTATATAGAAAACGTGTATATATACGTATAGTTTGGTCAATATTGAGAATATTCTGTTTGAATAAGCAGCTGGTAAGAGGTGATTGTGGCCATAATCGCGGAAGTTTCTGAAAATGCGATATTTGTCAAGTTGAATAGCAATCGAAGATTAACGAGGTTGGTTTTTCAAAACGTGGCAAACTGTTGAAATTGGTATACATAAGAATGCATCTACATGCTCAAGCGAACATGGTAATGTGTCGTTCCAACCGACCTGTCAATGTCAACAGTTGACTCATGAGCTTCAATTTTCGTGCACATCACATTTGATTTGATAAACTCATTTGCATCTTATTTTTTAATAATTATAGTACGGAAGCTATTCAAGGCATTTTGGGGGATGTTTAGAATATTACAAGGTGTATTCTTACTCAAAATGGGAGGTAAAAATTATAGTTTACTTTGACAAGAATCTGGTATTCGAGGAAAAGAACTGCCACACCACTTCAAACAGGTTGGGGAAAACTGCCAAACGAGCTATAATATCTGGTTCTAGAACGAGCTATCTGCTTATAGCTAGAACGAGCTATATTGCATGTAATTTATTAATAATACACATTTCCGCAAGTAGTTGTTGAAATGACATTATTAGACGATTAGTTAACTCATATTTACTCATCACCAGTGGAAAGTTTAACTTTTATCAGGGAAAAAACAAAATGTCAATAACTCAAATATAAAATTGGTTTTTAGATTTGTAACACCAGATTATCTATCTCCGACATCAACATGATCAATGGGTACAATTAGTTGGTGAGAGATTGATGTTGCCAGTGGTGAAAACATCCTAAAATTATTTGCTATTATAGCTCATCGTAGCTATTATAGCTCGTTTGTGAGTTTCCCCAACCTGTCAAATGAACACTGTTTCAGTTAGACATGCTGAGATTTACAACTGACTCCAGGAAAGAGCATCAATTCAAGATTGTAAGTCTGTTCTAGTCAGACACAGAATAGCGTTGCCTAACATCACGTTTGTTAAATTTGTGAATATGCACTTGTTACATCTAATCCTGTTTGATGATTAACTTACTAGTTATTATCCCGAGGAATGCCAGAATATTTGTTATGGTAAATACTAAAACACACAAGCTATCTCATTAGTCCGTGTTGGTCTCCCCTGCCAAGCCAGCATGCGAACGTGCATGTGATTTGCTCCGTGAAGAAATGTCCCAAACTAGGTGTTAAAAGACATAGGAAGCACACTATATGATGTGAAGTAAGTTATAACTAGTATATAACTCATCCGCAACTACTATAAAGTTCTGTACAAGATTATTCCTGAGTTATATCGGTGGAAACATGCAGAACTCGATGGGACTGTAACCACAGGTCAGAAGTCAACCTCGTGCATCTCGTGTCAAGCCTACCCACATGTTCAAGTATAACTTTTATTTGAAGTAAACCAGAACTAATATAAATCGCATTTACTGCTAATACAAAGTTCTGTGTACGACACTTTCGAATTATATCTGTGGAGGTCATTTGTGAATTATATCTGTGAATTTATTTGGAATATTCAACAGGACTGTAGTGAAAAAGTCGGAGGACAGTCACGTGTGTAGACATTTTCGAATTATATTTGTGTAATTCATTTGTGAACTCACTCGGAATATTCAACAGGACTGTAGCGAAAAAGTCAGAATACCCACCTGTATATTGATATCCTGTATATTGATATCTTGTTTTCAATATTCACTGCTACAGATAAACATTACAATGCCCCCGAAGAAAAGTGATTTTACTGACATTACTAATGAACTGGCCGAGATCCAAGCAAAGCTTGATAATATTCCAAAGAAAGATGATCTTGCCCCGTTAATCGCTGCTGCGGTGGACAGTGCGGTAAGGTCAATCCGAAATGACTTGAAAGAAGAAATTAAAAATGAAGTTATCTCCGAGCTGGATATTGAGAGATTGAACCATGAGATTTCGACGCTTATTGAAAAAAATGAAACATTGTGTGCACGTGTTGAGGCTCAAGAAACCAGGGTTGTTCAGGCTGAAGCTACAGCCGAACAGGCCTTGATACAAGCCCAGGCCGCATCTCGTCAGTCAAACGCCAACGAACAATTCTCCAGGAAAAACAATGTCAAAGTATTTGGTCTGCCCATAAGTGATGGTGAAGATTTATTTGAGAAATTTTCTACAGTTCTGAAAGATAAAGCTGGTGTTGTGATTCAGAGGGAGGACCTGGTAGCAATACACAGGATTGAGCATACCAACAAGACGATTATAAAGCCAGTTTTGGTGAAATTGGTCTCAACCGATGTCAAAATGCGGGTGGTCAAGGCAAGGAAACAGTTGAAGGAGGCCCAGTCTGTGAGAATCTCGGATGATGTCACCAAGACTAACGTTACTTTGATTAACCGACTGAAAGCCCACAAAGACATATCTAATGCTTGGTACTTTAACGGAAGAGTATATGGGACAGACCAAGCCGGAAAGAAATACAAGTTCTACCCCTACGAAACCGTAGAATCGGTCCTGAAGAAATAGGACGGTTATTGTGAAAACAAACTATTTTCTGTTAATTTAAAACAAAAACTTTTTTATTGGTACTATTGTTCTATATGGATTCTTCATTCTCTTCATATACTACAAGAACTTTATCCACTTATGAAGAAATAGGACGGTTAGTGTGAAAACAAACTATTTTCTGTTAATTTAAAACAAAAACTTTTTTATTTGTATTATTGTTCTATATGGATTCTTCATTCTCTTCATATACTACAAGAACTTTATTCACTTTCAAAACTTCTGAAAACTGGTACATTGTACTATCAATACCTGTCATTTGAAGGAAATAACTGTAGTAATTGCGGTTTAGAGAATTAATACTGGTAATTAATTAATTGGGATACATTCACTCCTTTTTTGTGGACATTTACTTACACCTCCAAAATGGGGATTTTTCATGTTTATGTTTTATATTGTGTTTTTATTCTTTTCCTTTATCATTCTTTTGTTCTACTTTCTTTGTTTCTTTATAAAAAACAGGTACAAATCTTTTCAATTGACATATTTATTGTTGGATGCATCATGTATTGTATGTATAGGATAAAAATGACATACATATGGCTGAACATATATTGTATGTATAGGATAAAAATGACATACATATGGCTGAACATATAAAAATATTATCCTTAAACTGCAGGGGTCTCAACAGTAGTTTTAAACGCAAGAAGGTTTTTCACTTTCTAAGGAAGAAGAAAGCTAATATTTATTGTTTACAAGATGTCCATTTTACATCTGAACAAATACAGTTAGTCAAGCAGCAGTGGGGATATAGTGAATGCTTTATTAGTCCGTTTAGAAGTAATGCTCGTGGCACAGCAATTTTATTTAATAACAATTTTAATTTTACAATTCTTGACAAAACTTTGGATGATGGTGGAAATTTTGTTGCACTCAAAGTGCAATTTAATGATACCTCCTATACAATTATAACTTTATATGGTCCAAATAAGGACAGTCCCGATTTCTTTGATAAAATAGAAGACTTAATTAAAAACTTCGATAGTGATGAAATATGTCTTTGTGGAGACTGGAACCTCGTTCAAAACCCAAGACTTGACACATTTAATTATAAAAATACAAACAACCCAAGAGCGAGAGATAAAGTGCTAAAACTGATGGAAACTTTCGATTTAAAGGACCCATGGCGAGTATTGAATTATGATGTAAAGAGATATACCTGGCGGCAGCCAACTCCATTAAAACAAGCCAGACTTGACTTTTTTCTTATTTCACATGATATGTTGCCTTCAGTTGATATTTGTGATATACTCCCTAGCATTAACTCTGACCATTCACTTATTAATCTAACTTTAACGTTTTCAAAAATATCTCGCGGACATGGCTTCTGGAAATTTAATAATTCACTTTTGCATGATAGAGCATATATTGAACTCGTTAAAACTACAATAAGGTCAACTCTTGACCAGTATAGGATTAATCAAGATGGTGTCAATGATGTAATGTATTCAATAGATGACCAGTTACTTTGGGAAATGTTGTTATTAATGATTAGGGGTAAAACAATATATTACTCATCCACAATGAAAAAAATTAATTTAAAAATGGAAAAGGACTTGGAAACAACATTGCTAAACCTGGAAGAGAAAATTGATAGAGCCACTACAGAACATGAAAAAAAAAAGGTTTTAGAAAACATTAATCAGACTAAGGGTGAACTAGATAAAATAAATGACAAGCGAATTCAAGGCATGTTCATTAGATCAAAAGCAAAGTGGATTGAACAAGGTGAAAAACCAACAAAATACTTTCTAAAGCTTGAAGCTCGAAACTTTTTAAATAAATCTTTTATGGAATTAGAAACAAATGATGGAAGACTACTAAAAGACTGTGATGATATTCTAAAAGAAACTAAATTATTTTATGAAAGATTATACACGCAACAAGACGTTAGCAATCTTGATTTAACAGAATATTTTAAAAATATTGATATTCAGAAGTTAAATGAACATCAATCTACTAAACTGGAAGGAGAACTCACAAAGCCAGAGATCTTAACCGCATTAAAAAATATGAAAAATGAAAAAAGTCCAGGCCCTGATGGGTTCACTGCAGAGTTTTTTAAATTCTTTTGGAATGATTTGGCAACATTTTTAGTCAACTCTTTAAACACCGGATATATGAAGGGTACTTTATCAATTTCTCAAAAGCAAGGCTTAATAACTTGTATACCAAAAGGTAATAAACCAAAAAGATTTTTAAAAAATTGGCGCCCAATATCATTGTTAAATGTTTCATATAAGTTAGGGGCAGCAGCGGTAGCAAATAGAATTAAGAATATTTTACCTAATATTATAAATGAAGA
>JAUTBZ010148016.1:0-12031 GCA_032361785.1 Lepetodrilus galriftensis
TCTCTCTCTCTCTCTCTCTCTCTCTCTCTCTCTCTCTCTCTCTCTCTCTCTCTCTCTCTCACACACACACACACATGCATTCACACACATGCAATCACATGTACCCTATATATCTTTTGAATGTTAGTTTAGAGCCATTTTCAATTTAATATTATTTCATCGATATCATATGGACAATATTATCATACACTACAAATACTTTCCTTATGGGCACACAATACGAATTATATAATTTATTTATTTATTTTCAGGAACGCCTAACAAGCTTGGTAGTAGTGTTGGGACAATTCACAGACATTCCTGGATACTGCTGGCAGTAGTGGTGTCCTTACCTGCAATACTTCATACTTCATGTACATAGTGATGTGACCTTGACCTCTGACACTTCAGCCTCCATAGCCTCGGTGCTACATTGTGCCTTTAAAATACTTGAAATGTGCAGGTCAAGGAATGTCCAAACAGAATCGTTGTTGATATTTTGACAAGATTGTGATTGTATAGGTATTCATCCATGTAGAATTCATTAGCGATTGGTTTAATTGCCACGTCATCGACTACAAGATGTGAAAATGATGATCAGTCCAAGACTGGAATAAAGTTGGAGACTGATATCAAATGGGATAGCAGTGCCAGATATAGCAGTGCCAGAAAGGGCAACATATGAAGAATGAGAAGACTGCAAGAGTGTAATTTCATTGATGGTGGTCAAAAGTTTGTGTAAAGGACAAGGCATCTCTTCAGAAAGACACGCTTAATTACAGGTAATTGGTTTTCCTATTGCCACCACAACAAGTGCACAAAAGTTCTCGAAAGTTAAATACATAAAAAAAAGTCCAATACCAATACTTTTGTTAATGAAATCAACATTGACACAAACCATGTTACAATTCATGAGCATCTGTGACTTCCAGGGTTACGTTTTAGATCAATTTCCCAGACGTGCGTTACCGTGTTAAAAAAAACGGACGAGATGTAATAAAAACAAGCATAAGAACTGCCACAAATTATTGCTTAACTGAATTAAGGGTGGCAATAAACTGAATCCCCAGAGAGAAATCTTAACTTCAGCATCAGATGGACTCTTTTTTGATCTATTTCAGATTAATCCTTTTCGACCGATTGGATTCAAAGAAAGACATTTGTGCTAGTACTTATGAGACGTCCATTGGTGTGCGGTGAAGGGGAGAATGCCAGCTAAGCACCTCGGCATCCTGGGTGTGATATTAGAGCTCAATTTGCTACAATTTATTGCAGTTTCTTCCAACAAGTACTGCAAACAGAACTGCAATAGTTTTGCGATTACGGAAGAAATTATTTTTTTCGGTTGCAAATGCCATTTCACTCGAAAACTTCAATGTGTGGACGGATGATTAAAAAAAGTGATTAATTTTGAAAATGTTTGAAAGAGGAAAACATTAGTTTGCAGTGTACAATCACCATCCAGCAAGTACTATTGACCAGAGAAGAAATCCTGTTTACTGACCGAGATTGTTAGAAATGTCATTTATTTTGATGGCACCAATGTGACCATTGGTACAACTTGTAGTCGGACATCGTCTCGGTGAGTGTCTCCCCTGGAACACTGAGAATACTGCACTCATGTATTACTGCGTGTAACCATGGTAACAGAAGTACTTGTATGTACAGTCTCACAACATAGGCAGCAAATTTGTACATGGTTTAGATCAAATCCCACCCGAGTTACCGATAGCTGATCGCCTGTTAGCTGTGCCACGCAATGTTCCACCCTACGGGCTTGCATCACAATATTCATATTCTCAGATTTGTGAAGACTTGGTATCATATTTATCATAATATGTACACTGAATGCTCATTTTAGGCTTTAAATCACAAAGGTTCAATGATGTACAACGTTATCCTATGTTTCTGGATCTGTTTGTTTTTTAGATATATATCTCTCCTGTAAGTATATTAATATCATTGTTATTGTTCTAAGATCAGATTTCATATGCACCATTTCATTTTTAGGATGTACCGGAGGTAACAATATGTACTTAAAACTTACTTTTGGATTTTCATCACCATATGGCCATAGTTTATTCAAATATCCATGAAATTGTATCTCTTTACATGCTAGTATGTTATGTTAGGCCCATTCATTAATTTTTACATAGGCTGATATACTAGTATACCTTTTTCATCTATGCATATTCAATTTTAAATTTATGATCCACTTTAAAGTATATTATTATATCCATTATTCCCTAAACCCAACTTAAGTTTTTGTGTCATTAAACATCATGACACTATGTAAACTCCCATTCAGATAGGTTGGTTCATTTCTCCAGTTTAAGACCACAGATGTAGTGTTATTTATATGACATTTTCCGTATATACTGGTAAGTTAAATTTCTCTGGTTTATCTAATCCCACACAGTAGAATTCCTTTGCAATCCTTTGGTTTTCTAGTACATAAACTTTCATTACAAGATTCGCTATATTTTATGATAATATGTCATATTTAAAAAAATTCATATTCCACAGCATCTATCACTGATAGTATCAGTATCATTCATTAAGGAAATGTCTTTAGTGGCTTGGTGTGACAGCCTGGTGTGACAGCCTGGTGTGATGGTGTGACAGGGATGTACATTAGTTTGTGTACTGAGGATAGATGTGATGTGTGCATTAACTGATCACACTATGAGACCGAGTGTTAGGTGAAGAGTTAATTTAATGTAGACAAACATACTGGCATTTTCTTAAATGAATTAATTTAGTGAGAAATATTTTGTTTCATTTTAATGACACTGCAAAAATATTTTGTTCACTTTGTGATTTCTAGATTGTCTAACAAGTACCGTACCTTAATTATTTTATATGAACTTTCTTCATGCTGGAGGCAACCAGATATGCCCTAAAGAGCTGTGTCTGTGCTTACTCCAGCGGAGAGAGGGTTAAACAATACCTGTACCTTTGTATATAAATATCACCCCCTACCCAAACCATGAAATCCTAAACAACCAACTTAACAACCAACCAAACAACAAACCAAACAACCAACCAAACAACCAACCATCCAACCAACCAAACAACCAACCAAACAACCAACCAAACAACCAACCAACCAAACAAACAACCAACCAAACAACTAGGCAACCCCACTCTACTCCCTAATCCCTGTGTCTTACAATTATACATTTAGTTGAAAATGTGTTCCACCAGCAAGACCAATATGATTGTTATCTCTTTAGAAATCTATGAAACATTATTTACGAAATGGTGTCAGAGTCTTTATCAGGCATGGTGCCATGATGGTAGCTTCGGTCAGCAGATCAAACTTGGCATTGTAGGCACTTCCTTCCTGGCGCCATGGAAGATAGGGACTCAAACCGTCATTACTAATAGCGACAGTCCTGGAAAACAGCAGAAGAAGCGGCTGGTTAACAAGACTATTTTTTATGTTTCTAAATGTGAGCTATTTTGGCAGAAGAACTCTTCAGTATAACATGACAATGTGATTAACATTTTATGTCAGCAATTTTATTTCATTCGGTTATGAATATAATGATTTCTATGAAGGATAATGGTATCGTTGTTATAGTGTATTATTTTTATGAATGTAGTTAGTATATATATTGCTCATGTTACTGCTTCTGCAATGAAAGTTTCTACCTCCTGATCGTTCCACAACACATCTCATTGTATATTACCATTTCATCAACCAGTCCCCATTGACGTCTGTGTGTCTTGAGATAAAGCTGTAAATTTGCTTGTTAAATGTCATCAAATGTTGCTTGAACAAAAGCAGCCATCACCAGCCACTATGAGATTTGTATGTAATATACTGTATGTGTATTGTCTGTTTTATGTCCAAATAAATTATTAGAATCAACCATCTTCATGGGTTTTCTATGTATGATGGTTAGTGGAACAATGAAATGAACAATGAAACTTGAAACATGCAAAACTTCATGACATGATCTTGTTTGGAATGGACTGTGGCAGTGCTACTAGTCTTTGTCAAAGATGTTTTGTGGCAATGCTTTTTTATTTTTAATGATTTATGACATGATTTTTTCTTTATTAATTGTCTCTTCAAGATATTCTTATAAAATCATCATTACAAATTATCATGAAATATCTTTAACAAAGTCTTTGGCAGTGCTTGCACATTGGTGGTCAGGCTAGATGTTGGTCATCCTGGGGTTATACGATTTATGACATGTTTATTCATTGTCTCTTCAAAATATGCTTTAAAATCTGCATTAAAAATTGTCATGAACAATCTTTGACAAGGACTATTGCAATGCTTACACATTAGTGGTCAGGCTAGATGTTGGTCATCCTGGGGTTATATGAGTTGGACAGTGGTCTTGGTCCGTGGACTGACCAGTGGTATTGATGGCACACCAGGATGTGTTGTCTTCACTCTTACAAGGCAGTTGGCATCCTTGGTTTGCCAGTACCAGAAACTGCTCGCAAGTTATCTGAAAAACAAAGGACTTCATAACATCAGGATGTGTAATCCTGGAACAAACAAAGATGATGCAAAATGCAACTGAACACATAAGACTTTATCAATCATGTACAATAATGACTCTCAGAAGAAAACTACAGATGTCAGAATTAATATATATGGAGTGGATTGAAATATGACATGTTAATATCTTGAGTGTTAAACATCCATTACTAGTCTTAAATAATGAACACTCAATTCTGAACATCTAATCACATTGTTAGATGTCAAGAGAATCCGGTATCACAATCCAATATATATAATCTCCACGGCGTTTGGTTGGCGCTACATCTCTGCCGATTACCAATTATAACTGATGGAGAATATAACAATGTTTCTTGTATTATAGGCACACCAGCATCTCTGTATTACGCTCATGGTACAGGTGTATAGATGCTTATACGCAGCTACGTAGATACATCCACATCAATTTCCTATATTATTAAACAAAACATAAACACAGTACAGTACAGTTGCAGTAATGGCGAATCTACATTAAAATAACCCTACTTATACACGCATACCCCTTGCCATGCTAACCAGATACAAGGCATCACCAATATTATCGAACGCTGTCTGGACCAGGTTTAGCTCTAAAACGCGACTATAACATTACACGGTATTATGGAAAACAGTTTACTGGAAACTGAGTCTGGATCTGGTTTTGGTATGTCTGTTTTCTATAATATAGTTTATGCTAAACCAAGAGTCTGGGTTTCCGTAAACCAATACTAATAGCCTTAATCCAGGTTTACACTAAACCGTGTTCGATAATATGGGCCATCCTAGATCCCGTGGATCCGATGATTCTTTAATATAACGTAACTGCCTTGAATCCTCATGTTACACAATATATCCTAGATATCCCGTAAATGCCATGCTCCCAGAATCACCAAGCTGCCTTGCATCCCCCAGATCACCACTAGCCATTTTTTTCTGTGTGTAGACTAATGGCCAAAGGTATCACATAAAATGTCAAGACTGTGATGCGACATAACTAGAAATAGTCCAAGATATCGTATGCCTATGTCAAGCAAAACAGTTTTCTTACTATCATGTTACAATGCCCTTGGTTGACTATTAGTATTCATCTCTGAATTCCTTAACTTATGTTAGACATATTATAAATAGTCCCGACTATACTGATGTACATGTATACGAAGGAAATAACCTTGCCTTGTATTGCATCAATAGACTGAACTATACAGGTACTAGTATATCAGTTTGAACACAGTATTTGTGGCAAGTTTCAAGGGTGACCCTACAAAGACAGACAGCCAGACAAATATGCCTTATACGGGTAGCTTTTTGAATGAAACCGCCATGTTAAAGTAGCAAAATCACCCTTGCATTCAATATTACATATATTGTACGATCATTAAAATAGTTTGCTATGTATTAGTGTCTCGAGACCCACGTTGGGCGCCATTGAATACGAACCTGAGTTGCTGGATTGCGAGTCCAACGCTCTACCGAATGAGCCAAAGGGGTAACCCATCTAGCCGAGACCAGTAGGAGCATCTTATATCACACAGTAGTTAGTGAAATTTAAACTATGCAAAGTTTGTTGATATACTGTAGTTCATGGCCATACATATTACCTGAAAGGAAGTACATTTGGTTTGTCGACACAATACAAGTATATTGGACAAGCTACATTTTCCGCAGGGTCCCACTGGTTTTCAATAATTTCATACGTTTAAATAGTTCTATATTTTTGTTTAATCGCGAAATAAAAATACAAAAACAAAATGAAATATGAAAAATATTTAAAACCAGTCGATCGTAGGCGAAATTCTTCCCTCTTGATGTAATGACTAATTAGTAGATTTTACGTCCACTTCATTATTATGCGTACGAAGCGCACCTTGTTATTTGAGAACACATAGTGGCCCAGCTAAACCTTTTCACTCGAGTCTGTATACCAGGTGAATGGATATAAACAACTATAGTATACATGTGTAATTATCATGGTTATGTATTACTCTTACTATTAGTATTAGTATTAATTCATGTACCTATAAATTATATTGATCTACATGTTTTACGTAGACCTATTGGTAGACCAAAGCGTTTTTATTAGTAGTATCTTCCATTGCCGAAGAACTGTTTGAATCTGTTATCATATTATGACGATGAATTGAATGTCATAGAATATCTGCAGGCGTGTAGCCGTCAGAACTCCACGAGGATCAGTTATCTTTTGTTTCGTCTATTACTTGGACGATTTGCATTAATGAAAATAGATTCTCCCGGGAAAAGCCTTCAATCTATCTGTCTACCGTCTAGACACTTAGCGGAAGCATCTCTATGACGAGACATCGTGAGAATCTGATCTAGTCATTGAAAGCTTTCCGACTTTTCCATCGAATTTCCTGGTTTGTGTGAATCCTCAAATGTATCATGATTGATTAGCAATACTTCAAGCGTGTAAGATGGACGGTTACTTTAGTCCCCCACGTAAATAGAAGTCCGACTGGTATCATAACAATGGTCCAATATGTATGAAAACGGTCATATACTGTAGTTTGGTTTGTCGACACAATACAAGTATATTGAGCAACAAGCTACATTTTCCGCAGGGTCCCACTGGTTTTCAATAATTTCATACTTTTAAATAGTCCTGTATTTGTGTTTAATCGCGAAATAAAAAAATATAAAAAATTAATAGACTAATTAGTATATTTTACGTCCCCTTCATTGTCATGCGTACGACGCGCACCTAGTTAGTTGAGAATAATGGCCCATCTAAACTGTTTCACTCGAGTTTCACATACTCGGTGAATAAATATAAACAACTACATGTGTATTACCATGGTTATGTAATTACTATTAACGTTTATTTTGATTTTGATTGAATTGGGGTTTAGAATCGCTTTCTAGATTCTTTCACTAATATGACTTGTCCGTTTTAGGACGGGAGGAAACCCGCAACATCCGTAGCACTGAATGGTGCAGTAAACCTGCAAGCACCGGCTGGTACTGACAGACCAAGGGGTCCTATATATGTAAATGGTCCTACCGGTATATAAATGTAACAACTTTTCTATGTTATATCAGTTATGTATAACGATTTAACATAGTTGTTCTCAATACATTCTATTTGAAATAAAATCTAGTTTAATATATTACGGTATTATGTATTATGTATTCCTTTTTCATATAATAGTATTGCAAATAAACGATAAAATAACATAGAGTCTAAAACCAAATCATACAGGACTGTTCTAGAATGTATTAGAATGTATTACGGTTATTTTCTGCAATATATTATCTACATCAGTTCGGATATTTCAAATAAAGATAACTGGTAACATCGAGATATTTTACGAATGCTTGAGAGAGATATGAAGGATGTGTGATTTTACGTCCGCTTCATTATATGCATACGAAATGCGACGAGATTTTGAAGGCATTTGGAAATAGTAGGCTTTTAGCCAACTGAAACATTCTCTCTTGAGTAACTTCCTCGGTGCTTAGGTATCACTAACTATGTTTCTTACTATTATTATGAATAGTAATACATTTACTACATAAACGGTCAAGAGAGAGAGAGAGAGAGAGAGAGAAATACATTTACTACATAAACGGTCACATAAAATTGAGGGAGAGAGAGAGAGAGAAAAAGAGAGAGTATGGGGGGTGGGGGGTGGCGATTAGGCCTACATACATTTTAAATATTTATACAACACAAAACCCGTTGACGCTACTTTATCTTTATTACTTGTATTATATCATAAACATGTTCAAGAGAGTATACACACGCCAGATGTCGTGAGATGAAGAAAGGAAGTACACTGTACGTGTATTATAATAAAACCTATTACTGATTGCATTGATACTAGCTACTATAAATACTCGACACATATACAAACCAGCATTCAGTACATCTCATACCATTGACAATGTCCGTTCACTATTATGGGCTAGGTCTAATTCTACAGAAGCTTATATTAACTATCCTTCGTATGCTACATGTTATTTACCATGTGCTGGACGCTTATACACAATGTTATTCTTCTTTACTATATGAAGTATACAGTATAAATCGACGGTTATTTTTGGAGCAGATAATTATTATCTGTAGATGTCTGGATTAACGAAGGTTAAAATTGTTGTTATCGTTTAAGATTAAGATTACCCTGAATCAAGTCAAGATTGCTGATGCCTCGGGGCGCTGATTAAAACCTGGCTGTGCCCTGGGCATTCGGTCCGGGCATTCCTATTGGTTCTTGAACATAGACCGACATACAGCATTGTTATAATGCTAAGCACGTCGATAATACAAGTTTCAATAGTTAAGTAAATAATGAACAAGTCTTCTAGAGACCTTCTGGTCATGGTTATAATCATGCCGATGTGTGACTTTGCTTAGAACCGTTTATCACGTTTTGGGACAAAGTTCTGCCTGGATCAGTGCGTGTTTCTTCTTCTGATGTTCTATAGGAACAACCGAGAGCGACATTGTCTCACACCATCGTTCTTACCAGTTTAATTCCAAGGAAAGTATAGGCAGGCAGTAATCTGTTATTGTTGTAGGCCTATACTCTGAGAAGATTAATATGGATGTAAAGCTGTTAATTATTTCTTTGACAAACCGCTTCACCACTGTTCACGGGCAGGGTCTCCACCTTTGGGACTATTTCCGTTACCGCTGCGAACATATCCTGGAGGAAAATGTCCTGCGTTTAGTTCTTGTGCAAACCATCACCCTATAATAGATAGGCCATGTCATGTTACACTGCTTTATGAAATTAACAGTCATAGTCAGAGTCAATTAATATCACGAGGTGGTCGAGCAGGGAAGGAGACGCTAGGTGTATTGGTGGGTGTGGCACGTCGGGTAGCCGGGCTTGAGGGCACCCGAGGTGTACACTGGGTTCGTCGTTGTTACACCTGTAAGCACAACATGACAGAACTAGATGGACACGGTTTCCTTGCGAGCAGTAGGCCATATTACTAAAAACATGCACATTATTAAAGGTGGACATATACGGGTAGATCGCATCGTCTGACCGTACTTGCGATGCGATTCGAAACGACTGAGATCGCATGACTAGAACAAGTTTTACTATACTCCTACGACCAATTAAAAACTATAGACTCGTAGTGCAGTAGTAATGTACGTTCAGAGATTTGAGGGAGACGTAAAGTCCATATAACGTACATTACATGACTAGACGGGAAATGTTACAGAGGCAACGTTTCGTCCGCTATTACAGACTTCTTAAGGTCTATAGTGCCAGTTTAAACTAAATACGGGAAACAGTATACTTTGAAAGTTTTTGCAAATATTGCCAATCCTTACTGAAGTTCTGTTGGAGTGTCTGCGAGTGCTGTTGGAATGTCTGCGAGTGCTGTTGGAGTGTCTGCGAGTGCTGTGGAAGTGTCTGCGGCGTGTCTTGTAGCGCTGACTCCACCTGACCACACGAAGGCTTGCAGACACAACATGCCACCAAGGCCACCACCATGGCTAGGAAGACCGCCACACCAGCCACTATGGTTCCAATAGCTCTCACGTCCAGCTCTTTAACCAGTATCTGGGTGCTGACAGACACAGTCATTATTTAGCCATGTGCGGAAGTTAAGAATAGTTTATATTGTAGTAGATCTAATAATTAAAATATATTTAAAACTATATTTGTTGCAAAAGCCTTCCGGGATCGACGAACACCCAACTTAATGGCTATCTGATCAATCATGCCTCCCGTTTTATTGTATTACATGTATATTGTATTATATATATTATGTATATCGTTCACTGATTCGGATGAAGTAATAGAAATACTAGCACGTAAAAATACGTATTACATTAATATCATATTACATTCAGTAGAATATAATTTCCTCTCGACTAAATGAGACTCGGCGTTAACCCTGCTGGAATAGGTATACAGGCACTGCTCATTATGGCATCTTCGGTTGCCTTCAGCATGAAGAAGGTTAAACACGTACTCGTTCTCAGTCTCTGCCTGTCCATCTTCAAGCAAAGCTCCGCAGCAGTACTTGTCAGTGCCGGAGTCGCAGCACGCCCCCACACAGGTCAGTTTTGTCACGTGACCACTGCTGTTGGACCTATCGTAACACACCTCGAAGCCTAGGTGCACACAGACTGAAACAAGATACCCATATCACTAATAGATGGATGTCAGATAAATCTAGACCTTTAGGCATGAACGTGACTGTGCAAGAGGGCAAGATAGCTGATTCGATAATTGAGAATATTGTACTTTACTTCCCAGTTCACAGCCGTGCCTCACATGCTTTTTACAACTGACGGCCGATACGTATGTAATTCGTGCCGGTATCCCTGCTTTTCCAGCCGATATGCATGCTATTACAGTCGAATTTGCAGTATTTGGCCTACAGCCGTTAGATAGGAATGCCTGAGTTAGTAACAACAATCAAAGACTAATGCATGATACAATTATACAAGTACAGGCGTGTTGACGTTCTAACTGTCTGTGGCAGTATATTCCATGAGTTAGCACCACCAGCTGGTGCACATACAGCCAGTACAAGCAGGACATTTGTATACAAGACATGTCTTCCGTCATTCAACAGACTGCAGATATTCGTTGTTGTTCAGAGAATGTGTGTGACAAGCCACGATTACTATGCACGAGTAGATCAATTTTCTTACTCACGAAAGCTATGCGGTTAATTGAATTCTGGTGTATTTGATGGATTTCAGTATTGCGTAGCGTTCAATCATTTTAAAGTTCTGACTAGTTTCGCTTAAAAACACTGCAATGCATTCTCTATTTGCTCATACGTGTGTATACACAGACTAACAAGGTAGTCTATATCTGGGCAAATACGCATATTCTACAAATGTATACTATATCTACCGAGGCATATACACAGACTATAGACGGGTGCAGACGGGTATAGACGGGTGCAGATACTTACAAATTGAGGTGATGACTAATCCAACTCCGCACATTGTCATGTTTGACATAGACGTTACCGATATGTAATGTAAATTCATATTCTAGTTATAAACTATTAATGATTCGCGTCATAAAATGAAACCCACACTTTGTTAACTTCACATCAGGTTCTCGGGTGATCAGATGACCTTTAGGAAAACCATACTATTGTCTGTGACGAATTATTTCTATTCATGGTAGATGACTTATAGATAATCCTTTCAACGAAATCACTCACTAAGAACATTGACATTGGCATTTTAGGTTTTAAAATATATTTATAGTAAAACTATTGTTTTTACTCAAATGATAAATATATTATGGAATATGTGATATGATAAATGCATGCTCGAACTCGTATTTGGTTCCAAACAAAATTACGGGAATTAATACAAATCATTACAAATTACAATTATCGGAAACAATATGAAGATATTTTTGTGGATAGATTTTCCATGGACCTGTATTACCTCCGACTACTTCTTGTATTATTAATAGATGCACTGTAACTATATACCAAGCATTCCCCAGTAATATCAGATAGAAGTAACTGTTATTTCTACACTAAAGGGCACAACCTAAATTCATCTCTCTACGGTAATACATTATTATCAACTGA
>JAUTBZ010148038.1:0-12026 GCA_032361785.1 Lepetodrilus galriftensis
GGAAAAAAAATATTTTCGGCAACTAATTTAGGTGTACGAACTATTAGAGCGTACGAATAATTAGAGTAATTACGGTAGTTAATATTCTGAAGATAGAGACATTACCATAACTGTGATTGTATGGCTAATTTAGCGTTTCTAAATTCTGTTTATACTTTAATAATATAATATAATATTGGTAAATTAATGAATACAGATGGTTATTTATCTTCTAGTAATCTTAGGTTCATATTTGTAAATCCACATTATTTTACATTTATAATTTTACATCTGAATTCCTCGACAGGCAACAAGAGTAGCCGAGCCAGTCCATTGTGTAAATATCAAACCTATTGTTCACTGTTTGCCGTGTAAATATCAAACCTATTGTTCACTGTTTGCCGTGTAAATATCAAACATTGTTCACTGTTTGCCGTGTAAATAGCAAACCTATATTGTTAACTGTTTGCCGTGTAAAAATATAATTAATTAATTAATTAATAATTAATATTAATAATACAACATATCACCTTCTACTGGCTCCCCCAGGAGATACCACATGTTTATTCTAACAATTGCTTTGAGTTGACAATCAAAAGTGCCACCCATTATCTGCCTTGTGATAAAGCAAGGACCATAATGTTCCATTGCATTCTTGTATGAAACGGAATAACTCAAACGTAACCTAAGAGGCCTTCTCACAGTGCGATTTGTACGAACAACTTGTATTATCAATGTATGAGAACATTCAATTGATGTGTTGATCGTGATGTACTCGATTGTTCACATGCATCGATAATACTAGTTGTTCGTACAAATCGCACTGTGAGAGTGCACCGTTACCTCCAAGTATGCTCCAAGCCACAGACCAACACTACTAAGGTTGGAGGTAAAGTTACCTTAGGGTTAAGCTGTTTCATAGAAGATGAGAGGCAGAAGAATGATTCAGCATACTTTTAGTATTTTAGTTCTTATCTTTTCATTCCAGCATGTCTTATCACTGATTGGTTTATTCATGGAATTCACATTTGGCTTCAGAATGATAATAGTGTGTGATAAATGTCTGTGTTGGCAAATGTCTTATTAGAATACATTTTTGATAATGTCATAATCATAACAAACCATTTAGGTTTTCATGACTTCCTACTCATGAATTTGTCATCTTTCTATTGATTCTGTTTCTATTATCTAGGAATTTTAGTCAGATTGTGGAATGTATGGTATTAGTCTGATAATTAGGCTTACAAATAAGTTCTTTTTGGCAGTTGTGTTCACAGGTTTACTGCAACATTAAGCACTACAGATGTTGCAGGTTTCCTCCTGCACTAAACTAAGTCATGATATAATTGACGGGGCAAACCTTTTTTGCTTTGATCTCAGGGACTTCAGTGCCACTATTATTTTATTAATTTTGAAACTGTGCGTGTTGTCATTAGTTCACTGTGACCTAATAATATATTGATATTCAAGCTGGTTTTAATTTTGTACTTTCAGCAGGAGAAAGAAGAGGGAAACTTACAAGGACTAACAGGTATTGATTGTAGTTTACATCTAAGGATCAGGTCCCAATTTCTCAAACCAAACTTGAGATTGAGATTTTGCTCAGCTGAGATTTCTCCCATTAACTCCTGGCCCCGAGATTACGAAACTTTTCTAAGTACTTTTCCGTGCTCAACTGAGAATTGTGTTCATAAAACGTCATGTGACGTCATAGTCCGAGTACGTTTCTGTGCTCAGAAAGTTTAGTAATCTCTGGGCCTGGGTTTGAGTTTTTACTCGAGTTACAGCACTGAGATAATAGGAGAAATTTCAGTTGAGCAAAATCTCAAACTCAGTTGTTTTGAGAAGTTTGGGCCCGATGATACAATAATTGTATATTTCATGGAATTATCACTCGTGGAATACGCAGATGTAGAGGGGTGTGCATGTACCATACATTTTTAAAAAAAAGAAGAAGAATCCATCAACAATGTATGTTTTGGATAGTTCCATCCAACCCTCAATCAAAAATCTATGTCCTACTAGAACTAACCTGTTGGGTTATACTGTAAATTAGGAAATTAATGCGTCAATAATCTAATGCGACATTTAGACTTTAGACGTAAATGCGACACCAATAAAATGCGAATGGCCATGTTTCCATTCATGTTTGTTCACCAGTCTTACTTTTAACGCGCATCAATTAAATGCGACAATACGGTGGTCGCATTTTTCGCATTAATATTCTGCTTACGTAAATTTCATGATTTACAGTATTAATATAAATTTATCATGATGTTATAATAAATATAACATCAGATATGCTTAAAATTGCAAAGTCCTATTAATAAATGGTATCCAAGCCTAACTCCATGGTTTATTCAAATCCAAGGAGCATGCACATTATATTGAGAACACACTGTACCGTACTTTAAAAGAAATCACAATTTCACATTTCTGCATCCTCCCAACTTTCAAATTTCCACATTCTCCTATGCACGCTACAAATCACACTGCAAGACGCACTGTGTACTGTGTACGTTTGTTCGTGGTTTCACGTACGTCTGGCCAATGTTCCAGTGTCAAATTCTCTGCCACTCCCAGCCTGCCAAAGATACCCCAAGGTCTGGAACAGTCCAATTCCGTTCCTACGTCCGCCGGAACCCGGCCCCAGTCAGCAAAGAACAGACGCAACGTCTCCGGCAATCGGAAACCCATCTCTGCGAGCAATGGACACGCTCAGCCGAACGGGAACATGGCCAACGGCGACATCAATGGTCTGGCACTGCAGGGGTTGTCAGTGACGGGCTCCAACTCTCACGACAACACGCCCGTGGAGAGTTCTCAGAAGGCCTTCCAAAAAGGGAAGGTGAGTCTCTAAATGTTTTGTTTTTTTCCGTCTGCATTGTTTTCATCGATGTAGTGGAAGTCTGTTTACAATCATCTTGCCTAGGTAAAAAATCTGTTTACAATCATCTTGCCTAGGCCAAAAGTCTGTACAATCATCTTGCCTAGGTCAAAAGTCTGTTTACAATCATCTTGCCTAGGTCAAAAGTCTGTTTACAATCATCTTGCCTAGGTTAGGTAGATCCCTTGGTATCAAGCCTCCCTTTTTCATGGCAGAAAACTAAAATATTGCCACTGTGACATAAAACAATAATATTTCATTCACTCCAACATGTACATCTGGCTTTCTATCCTGTACTTCAGTAATAAATATACATGTACTGTAATTAGTAACTTTCTTTAGTTTGGGCAGATTATAGACATCCGATCTATGCTAAACGAAGCAACACGGTTGAATGTGGAGGAAGGGAGCGAATCTAATGTAAGTATGATCTAATATAGGATATTCAAGCTTTGTTCTCAAATACCATGTTTATCATCTCCACTAGTAGAAATATGGACTCTCCCACTCCACCAGATGAGATAAACATGGTATTCGAGAAAAATGCTTGGATGTTCTATTTATTACATAAGTGCAGTGAAATATGCATCTTTAATTATTTAGTCAGGTATTAGTTCATCTAAGAATGGATCAGCCTACTTCATTCCCCTTCCCTCAACCGTAACATAACGACATGCTTTGCCCGTGCCGCTGAACTGGTTCCATGTCCTGTCCTCTATACTACGACTTGTGAGACTTCAGAGGCCATTGCCCAGTTAGATATTTTCACTAGTGAAAAATAACACCTTTTATTTCCACTGATAACACGTGGTATTTCACTGCATTTATGTAATAAGGAGTGTTGAATGTTTTATGTTGCATAAGTGAACTGTTTCAGGGTTTCTTTGTGAAAGTTATGGGCGATGATGAATCAAAAGGTATGTGCTTATTGTGCTATGATATCTCTGGGTGTTAATGTTTGAAAGCTTGAAGTTGTCCATATTTGTTGCCTAATGCCACTGACCACATGGCCCATACTGTTAAATTTGGATAGATTTGTTAACAAATATATACCTTACTAATTTCAAGTGGTTTTTTTTCTATGTGGAAAAAATATGTCGTCAATGGTTATGGTAAATGTATTTATCTTTACGGTATCATCTAATGGGAATTTGAATATGGACATTATTAATTTGCACTGTTTTTGTCATTTTCTTAAAATATTCCTAATTTTGCCATATATTATGGGCAAACATGTAAAATAACATACCGTAGTATTTATTACATTTTTACCAAATTACCGGTACCTTGAAATAACCAGTAATAAGAATTCAATTCAAGTAAGTTCATGAGAATTAGTATATATACATGTCCTAGTAGTTTGTGTATCATGCTACTTCACCTGAATGATAACTAACTATACAAAGTAGAGAGCTCTGACCATGTGTGACGTCATGACGTCTGATGCCATACTCCTATTTAGGGGTGCTATTATATTAAAATAGGAAACAAGATGATGATAGGAAACTAGATTTAGTATATGTTTACAATTTACAATAAGAATTGTTCATGTTAATAATCTCTATTTATTACTTTGTATTATTTTCAGACGAGTATAACTTTCCCGACACTTTGGAAGAATTTAGATACAAGTTCAATAACAGTAAATATCGAGTTACTTACTCATTATTTATTCAAAGTTTCTGCATTGTTTCTCTCTCTACATGATAAGAGTATACCACTGTAGGCCCTGGCCCAGCATATATTGGTATACCATAATTAGTTGGCGCAGGTTCCTGGACTTTGTGAAGGATTTTAGTTATGTTTTAACCCTTTCCCTGTTGGATTAGGCACAGGCACTGCACTTTATGGCATCTCTGGTTGCCTTCAACAGGGAGAGAGTTAACCTTCTCCCTGCTGAACAAAATCAAAGTGTTCTATTTCTGCATGTGATTGGGCAACTTAAGTTGCCTTCAGCAGGGAGAGGGTTAAAGTTAAAGTATGTGTTAAAGCTTGTTTCCGAATATTATGAAGGTATAATAGTAAAGGCGAAAACTTCTTTAATACACTTTGTATAGGAGTAGACCATACTGTATTCATGTTCTAACATAGCACATATTTGTTGGGAAAATAAATCTATATTGAAAATTCATCAACCATCCGTTTATGAAAACATAAACTGGACCCATTGTTCCAACAATGTAGGTGTTTTCCCAGGCATGACGCCTTGTCACTGTGACGTCATATCTCGTATACTAGTATGTACATCATCAGAAACATTTCTGAGTACGATTTCATGCTCAACTCGAAGGTTTGTTCATAAAATGTCATGTAAATTTTGAGCTTGAGCATGAAATCGTACTCAAAAAGTTACGTAATTTGGGGGCCTGCTTGTCATGGTGTTTGTAGTCACTACTAACGAGGGGGTTAAAAGTAAGGTCACATGACGTCATTGACAATGTGCCACGTCATGTTACCATGGATTAATGGATAGCGCAGGGCCTTAGATCTTTCATGAAAATATGTTAGAATTTATGTTAATAGTTAATCGACATGGCGAAAAATTGGTACACTAATAGATGAGAGAACATGTAACTTGTTGTTCAATTTCTTTGTACATGAGCTATAGGTACTATACACATAGTTGATAAAATTGATCGATAATTGACCTAGATTGTCAATGTCAAATTTCATGGCCAATTCATGTCACTTTAAAAATTATTAAAACAGTATAATACTATTGTAAACCACATTTTAGCAACAACGTTTTGTCCATTCGTCCATTCAGACTTCTTCAGGTCTATTCACGCAAACTTTAAAAATGATTACCTATGTTATTCAGAAGGTGAACTGAGGTCAATAGATGATGACAGCAAAGGGTTTGAATTCAACGTACGCGACAGGGATTACAACCAGAAGAGATATGAAGCCATTGGAGAGGTGGGTTTCCTTTCAGTAACAAGATCAGGCTCCGGGATTACGAAACTTTTCTGAGGATGATTTCATGCTCAACTCAGAGTTTTGTCCATAAAACGTTATATAAACTTTGAGCTTGAGCATGAAATTGTACTCAGAAAGTTTCGCAATCTCAGGGCCATGTTTGCATGGTTGAAAGATCTTCGACAGGGTTTTTACTATGCTCCCAGACAAATATATTTTTCTTCAGATCTTTTTTAACAAAGGCGTAGTTACTTGATTCCGCAGACCCGATGTTTTTTTCCACTTTGGAAAATAAAACTAATAATTATTTTATTATATTCTGCTGACAGTATACTAGCCTTTAGATAATAATAAATAATAGATGATGAAGGAATAAGTGGGATACACCATTATTGGACATGACGAGATGAAGAGAGACAGGCAGGCAATGGTTGACATGAAGTTGAAGTAAATATATACAATACAAACAAGTCTAATTTATAATAATTACGACTATTGGCAAGCTGTACTTTGAAAATAATTGTGCATTCAAATATGAACAATTCATGTGTACTGGTTTATTTAACAATGGGCAACAAAAACACCACTAATATATATTATAGTTTGGCATGAAATGCATTGACACCCTTATTTCGTAGATTATCTCGGTAAATACTTCGTGAAATAAAAACAAAAAAACTTCATTTTCTTATTTTCTTTGCCATAACCAACATTTTATTATTTTAAATATTGCACCAGTAATAAAAAACCTGTTTATATAACATAATGATCACTAAATATTTTGACCAAATATTATTTTATGCAGAGGGGCACTAATTTACCAAATAATTTGCTACTTTCATATTTATAATTAATGTTACATGACAAATATTATATATGACCTGACAAGCTTATATGGTCTTATTTTTGCAGGTCATTACGGAACATGTCTACAAGCTTCTGGAAACTGAAACGAAACTCAAGAGAATTCCCGTGCCAGTACGTACTGTTTCATTATCAATATGTCCGGATATCTGTACCACTGTATCAAGTATGAATTAAGTAAACAATATTACACATCATACATTACATGAATAACCCGTAAAATTATTAATATATTTCTCACCCCAGGTGAAAGAAGAACATTTTAGTTTGTGCTGTTACATTATGGACACAGCCTAAAAAAAAAAAAAAAATATTGAACAATTTATTGTTTATAATGAATTTATTAAAGATGACCTTGTGACCTTGTGACCTTGTGACACAGGTTGATCCGAAGGAAGGAGAGCCTCAGGGATTCTTCTTCATGAGTGACGACGCGCTGACGAATCCCAAACTTCTGGTGCTCATCCACGGGTCTGGCGTCGTCAGGGCAGGGCAGTGGACCAGGAAGTAAGTGTTGCCATAGTTACAGAGGTATGTATTGCCATGGTTACCAGTACAGGGACACATCGCTAGGGCTGTTCCTTTCACCGAAGTACAGTGTTCGGAGTACACCGGATAAATGAATGACCCGCACACTGTCTGGAAACTGGACGGTCTGTACTCGCTAGCAAGGTGGTGCAGACCGTACAGTGTCTATACCGGTAAGCCATTTCCAGCACTGCGAGAGTTGGCTATTTAAATAGAGGATATTACACGATGTTCTATTTAATATCACGTGTTGCCTCCTGTGCAAGCCAGGATGCGAGTGAAAAAATCTTGAAAGTGACTTTAAACCCCAAATCAACCCACCAATTCTGCCTTAATGAGAGAGTGTAATTTATTGTTTTACGTCGTAGTGTGAATCTTTCACATATATGCGACGATAAACTTTACGAGCTGCGATGTGAGTGAAATAATCCTGAAAATAACTATAAAAGCAAATGTCAAAAATAAAAATTAAAATGGCAAGTATTCATGTTGCGATATACTTATTCGATGCGATGGCTGTTTCAGGTTGATCATCAATAACAACATCAACATTGGCTCCCAACTGCCGTACATCAGACAGGCTTTCAAAGATGGCTACGGAGTGATCGTCCTCAACACAAATCATAACAGTGTGGGCGCTGGCAGGAATCGGAGATCAATTAGGGTTAGTTTAAAACTACACTGATACATCCACTTATAATGCTTAATTAATGGTGAATGTTTTGGCTGTTTTTCATCATTAATTATTTTAACCTGGGCCTGTATTCTCGAAACTTCTTAGCTAAGAACTTCTTAGTGAGAAAAGATCTCTTAAAAAATTAACATGAGCAGAAACCCAGTTGGGCAAATTCTTAGTACGTACTTATGAACATTTTAGGACTTGCGAAGTTTCGAGAATACGGACCCTGGTCTGTGTTTCACGAAAGGGGTGTACATTTATGACGGACATATCATATTTTCCAATTCTAAGGGGGGGGCGCAAGCCGGGTGAGCCCCCCCTTGAATCCGCCCCTGATCTTGTACACATTATCACAGTGTACAAACACTCTCAAACTTCTAAACTGTCTAATTCTTCTACCAGCCTATCTCCCCAATGTTACTGACAGCTAGCGGAGCACTACCCCCCTCCTGGTCTACGTAGCAATGCCGTGGCCATGATGAGCGTGAGGTAAGAAGCGTTTCTGGAACTCCTCGTCTGACATGGACATGGGTGGCGGCGTCTTCCCATTCTTTAGAGGTGACGGACTTCGTGACCGGGCTCTGTTTGGTGACCTCGGAGGTACTCTCTGTGGTGACCTTGACGTTGCTCTATGGGGTGACCTTGACGTTGCTCTGTGGGGTGACCTTGACGTTGCTCTAGTGGGTGACCTTGAAGTTGCTCTAGTGGGTGACCTTGAGGTTGCTCTGTGGGGCGACATTGAAGGAGTCCTGTGAGGTGTCCTTGAACTTGGTCTATGTGGTGACCTTGATGCTGACCTTAACCTTGAAGGTGACTTAGATCGAGAAGGTCGGTCCATTGTTGGGAGGTTGTCTATACGGACATGGTTCGTCTTCTTTAGGATGGATTGGGGGCGGTTGCAAGTCTGAAAATACCACAAACAGTTTATTGTATGGAATACATCAAAATAGTCTACTAAATATTCAACAATACTTCTCATCCAAACAAATAACTAACATTAATTTTTCTTTAAAAAACACTCATGTCTGATCAAAAGCTATGTGTCAATAAGTGTTTTGTCACAAGAGAACTGTAACTAGAATATATTAAAGATTTGTTCATTATTTATTTGTTCAGCTAATGACAAATTCTGGTATTCCAATAAACCACTCATCGCTGAAAAGGTTTTCTCACATTGTAACCAAATCAAACTTTGTTCATCAATAGCTTTTCATAGATTTCTGATGTCTGCAACATATTTCATTGTATTGTTCATAAATTAACTTGTTTTTATTGACAATTTCCAAATCCAGTCCAAAAACATAACTGTATATGCACAGAAGGTGGACAAAGGAAATCACCTATAAATGCTGCGCATAACAAGAACTGACCAATGAAAGTGAGCATATTAACCCTCTCCCTGCTGAAGACGACTTAAGTTGCCCGATCACATGCAGATTTTATTCAGCAGGAACACTTTGATTTTATTCAGCAGGGAGAAGGTTAAACTTAAAGGAGTTAGTTTGCTCCAGTGAGATCTTTATCATGGGAGACGAGATGACGTCCGATAGATTAGCCTGCTGGCTAACTCACAGTAATGTATGCTACAGTGTGAGGAGTACTGGAGGTGGCGAGAGGCTGATCAATGGCGGGGCACGCCACCCTGTTCCCTGATGCCCCCAGGCTGTGTGCAGTGATGGCTCATTAGGTCAATAGAGAGAAAGAGATGGAGATCTCTTATCAGCCAAAGTAACCATGTTTTTACTTTCCAGGCAACACATTCACCAAGAAGAAACAATCAAAGAAATGGAAATGTGAACTTATTTTTACGAATTCCTAAAACCTTAACAAAACTTCACGAGAAATTTAAAGTGGGTGATTGACATTGAAGGACATTCCAGCTTCCCATAAAGACAGACAAACACCAACGAAAACCTATTACTTGAGCATTCTTGCCAATGCTTTTGCGTGCATATATGATAATTTCTGTTTTATAGTGTAATTCATATGGTGAACAGTAGACGTGACATAGCTATGATCTATACTTAAATGTCTTAACATTATCCCATTTTAAATATTTGAGTAATATTACAGTCTTTCAGTCTAAGAATGCTCACACACAGGTCTATACGTATACTTGGTGACATTTGTTTAGTATTCTTAAGTTTTTCAACAATGAAAGTATTACAACAAGCTTCTATCACACACATATTTAACAGCAACCCTGAAAATTACTTGGAGCTAAACCCAACATCACAAAGATGGAATGAATAGGATTAAATTGAATGATAAAGCAAAGTTTTCAATTAGTGACAAAGCACATTTTCCTTACAAAATTCAAATATCAAAAAATTAATGTACCATAAATAAGCAGCTCCACCCAGATATAGAAAAGGGCTATCATATGTCTAAAGAAATGTTGAAATAAAGACCAGTTTCAGTGAGACTTGATTCCATGCCACCCCGCACAGACTACTCTCCCACCCCCCACGGAAACCCCTATCCCACAACACCCTGTTTCTATGTACGGACATTGGCTTGGCTGGTGATTCATCAATTGTGACATATTTTTTATTCATTGGCCAGGAGTTTGTGATCTCGGGGGTCAACGTGTCCAGGCACCTCCAGGCACCACTTCTATAGATAAGGCCTACTGGACACAATGTGTGGACACGCTTTGTGAATTCAAATTAACAGTGTTCGGGAAAAAGTGACAAATTCAGGTATAGGATAGCTATGGTCATAAAGCTAACATGAAGACATTTCAAGTCGGAATAAGACAGCATTTCATTCAGAATACATTTGTAACATACTCAGTGTTTCAGATGGGCGTTGGTCATCGGACAATGCCCGATTATTTTCGCAAAAGTCCGAATTTATTAGGGACCATGCCTGATTATTTTGCACAAATGTCCAATATTTTAAAAACCTGTTAGGATATTGTCCTGAACATTTTGTTGGCCATCTGAGTCACTGCATACTGACATCAACCTTAACTGAAATCATCCAAAATCCGTTAAAATTCTATAATTGGCTAATTGTTTTTACTAACAGTATATACCCAGATACAGGTTACCGTAGTTTGTGAATTAACTATCATGAAAAGATTTCCATACACCAAATAAATGACTGCAGGGTGCAGATCAAAGAGTCGGCTCACCTGGCGGGCAGAATATGCCGTAGACTGAATATCCTCTTGAAGAGACTTCATTGTGTCACGAAGTCTGAAAAAAAATATATTTAAAAAATTGCAAGTGGAAGAAGATTCTGAAATAGAACAGAACTGAAATGACCTAGCTTGACTGGTTTGATTGAGGTATCAGATTTCACCTTATTATAAACTATCAAATACTTTCTGATTTATGAGAGCTAGTTGGGCATTATGATGACAAACTGTAGAAGATACTGACAGTACAATACTGGGGTCATACAGGGTGCAGTAATATGTCCATCTTCTTCTATATACATTGTGAATATCACAGAAAGTCACATATAAGGACAATACAGTTCTATTCAAGAATGACACAGAGAATACTAAATAAAAGTCCATTATATATCATATTTATCTTATAATGAATTGTTTGCAATCATATCTAACCAGTAAAAGTGAGTTAGATAAACTTAAAAACAATGGGCTGTAAGATACAGTATCTAATGGACAATATTTTAGTACATATTTAAGCAGGTAAAATCAATATTTAAAAAATGTATGGCATGGGTACAATATTCTACATCTGTCATACTAGGTTACGTCTGCAACAAAATACACTGATACAGAAAAGGAGATCAACATTTAGTATTCACATTATTAATGAAACGTAATAAATATGTGCAGATTAATAGGTTTCTAGTGCACAATGTCAGTGTGATTCCTACAGTGATTTGGTTTTATTAATTATTAATTATTTACTTACTTGCGGTATCGTTGTTCAATGATGTCCTTCTCTTTGTTTCCAACCTGAAAAATAGAAAACAAATTCTGTCCTTCATGAAGGTTCGAAACTAATACTCTTTGTGTGCTGATTCCTGTTGACTATGAAAACACTTATGATCATTCTGTGGAAATTAATTCTGGTTATTAGCTATATGATCTTTGGCCTATAGCTGTGGGTGATCAGAGGTGCGTTCAAGCTAGAATACATGAATACAATACTTTTTCCTACATGTATTGCTCATTGAACGGCTTCGTGC
>JAUTBZ010148049.1:0-12026 GCA_032361785.1 Lepetodrilus galriftensis
TAATTGGTGACGCATTTATATCTAAAATCGAGAGGACGCATTAAATTAGTGACGCATTAATTTCATGATTTACAGTACCCTTATGGACTAAAGCTAGATGCATGTCTATCAGTTTTATTGTTTACAAGTTTATATATGGTCTCTTAGTGAATTCATGGATGGGGATTCATCCAATATTCAAAGAATACCTTTGCAAACAATACATACAAGACCTTATTATCTATTTTTGCTTGTTCCTCAATCTTATATTGAGATATCTATTGTACTAGAAGCCTTCTGTACTACAGCTACAACTGACTTCATTCTAATCAATTTGAAGAATAAATAAGCACCTTCAACAATCAGATTTGCAGATGTCTGCTTGTCAGAGATTTTGAATGAGTATTTCCCTGCATCTTCCCTCTCAGCATCTGCTCTTGTGAGTGTGTATATACAATCGTTGACATCAATGGTGTATCCGTCTGCTTTTGTGACCTCCACATCATCCAGCAGCCATGTTCCTTTGTAACCCGGGCGCGACACCTCGCACACAAACTTGGCGGTGTCACCCTCGGTTATTGTCATGTCTTGGAGAGGCTTAACTATCTCTGGTGTTAGAGCTAGGTGACAAATTGACATACATGTAGGTGTGTAAAATGTGAAAGTACATAATACATGTTAAATAAATAATAACATCAGAGAAACAGTTGAAATATTTCTGAAAATAATACAAATATATTTTATGAATATTGTTAGCTTGTATGAATATGTTACAAATATTATAATAATTAGTAGTGATGTGTTAGAGTTAGAGTTATTGGTTATATACTTTTTATATGTAAACATTAGTACTACATGCTAGGTTATATATGTTAAACATATAAAATAAATACATCATATCAATAGCTTAATTTTCTCAATCATGAATAGAATGAGGTAATCTTGTCATGTAAATATGACTCTAAAACAAATGTAAATTTTACAATTTATCTGTACATTCTAAATACAGATTGTCTGTCATCTTGCCATGTACTTGACAATACCATAACCCATTTTAGAGAAATAATGAGGTTATATTTCAAGAGATATGAAGAATTACTGAAAAACCTGAATGTGTTCCAAAAAATCCAAGATTTAATGAAAAACAATAAGATGTACTGAAAAACCTGAATATGCAATTAAAAAACCCTGAATATGTACTGAAAAAATGAATATACACTGAGAAAAACTTAAAGATGTACTCACCATCCACGGTGATGTTGGCAGTGCAGGAGACGTCTCCGAAGGAGATCTTGTACGTTCCCTCGTCATCAAGGTCAGCCTCCTGGATGACCAGCTTGTGGACGGTGCCTTCAGACAGCAGTTGGATTCTCTGACTGGCCGACACATTGCCACCCTCCAGTGTCCACTTGGGCGTCTGACCTGGCTTGGAGATCTCGCACTCCAGGAAGATCTTCTGTTCCTCCATGACATGGATGTCGGCCAAGGGTCGGAGGAACTCGATTGGTTTCTCTGCAAATTTCACGCATATTTTCAAATATTTTTCTAATTATTTTTTTTTCAGTTTGATATATTTGTATACATTATACATGCAAGTACAATGTATGATTTTTCAAACTTTTGAATAATTATTGAAAAATAATTTATGATGTATCTAAAAGAGCACATGATGCATGAAGCGATGACAAGGCAAGCACAGTTTAATCATCTCCCTGCTGGATTAGGCACAAGCATTGCTCTCTTTAGGGCATCACCGGTTGCCTCCAGCATGGAGAGGGTTAATCTGCTAATATGAAAAGCCAATAATAATTTTGCAGAATAAAATACAGTAATAGTACAGCCAAAGATCCAAGCAGAGCGCATAAGTAGAATTGTAGCATTTATGACTAATTGTAGTAAGTAGACATACATACATACATACATACAGCCAGTTTGCATCATATCTGATTACACTAGTACCATATATTCCCGAGTGATAACCTACATCTTTAATATGTATACATAGAAGTATGATTAATTCCTGTTAATTTAATTCTAGATATAATTTGTCACAAAAGTATTTTTATGCAAGTAACTTACAGTCATTTGATTACCTTTTTATGGATATTTTTCAAAGTATTTGGTGATATTGACTGATTGATTGAATTAATGTTTTACGTCGCGGCAGGAATATCTCACCCATAGGCGAAGATATTTGGTGATAGAATTAGTTCCTGTTTTAATAGCTACCAGTAATATGCGTTAGCATTTCCAATAGATAAAATTTCAGAATCCTCTTGAATATAATTTCTAAATGGTTTATTAAATATTTTAAAGAAAAATTATCAATTATCATTGTAGTAAAATTATCAGGTATGCATTGATTTTTAATTGATTCTACAAATATTGCAGTTTGAGCATCATATCACTGAAGTTATAAACTATATCCAGAAACACTCAGGAAAACATGGTACTATTAAGCCACATTACAACAGTATTACAAACCTTTTACATTGAGCAAACCAGAGGAGGTCTTATCCTGTGCAATAAAGGTAATTTTGGCGGTATGATCGACCGTGGCGTCATCGATAGAGAGCGTGTGAACGTTGCCCTCGGAATGGGTTATGTACCCTTCCTCCGGCGTCACCTCTCGGCCATCGCTCAGCCATCTGACCTTCACATTGGCTTTGTTAAGCTCGCACACAAATTTGGCGTTCTCATGCTCCATAATTGTGATGTCAGAAAGAGGAGTTATGATCTGGACAGGTGTTTCTAGATGGAGGAGATAAAGGATTCTTGTAAGGCTATGGTCTAGAATCTATAATACTGGCTAGGAAATCATAAGAATATGAAATAACTACCATGATTGTTCAGATGAAATGCTAAATTATGTCCTGAACGGTTGAATTTTGAAACATGAATTAAATGAAATTAAATTTTCATTTTTGAGAAGAAAGCACTTGTAGTGTCAAACTATTTTTTTCTTCTCAAATGTTATGTTTCCTTTAAAATGTAACGAGTTGAAACCTCGAATGACAATAATGTTAACAAAAAATATAAATACATGTAATAACTAGATATAAAACAAAATATATAATAATTGCTAGTAAAACAACAGCAAGCGGATCTAGGCTACATCAGCTGATAACTACTGTAGATTCTGATGATAATACAGACTAGAACTATTACAGCATCTAAATGTACACACATACTCACTCATAAGTCATCCAATAATTCAATAATTGTGATAAATGCATCTCCATATATATGATCAAATTCAATGTCAATGTCACATTGAAAAATCTTAAGCCAATGGTGACAATAAAACCAAATGGTTATGAGTCAATTACAACATTAATTAAAATGTGGTTACTTGTGGAATTTGGGGGACAAAATTACAATGGTAGTTTGCAAATAAACATCAGACTTGAAGAGTGAGTATGCATGGAACTACAATGTCATGATATGTGTAGATCAATCTACAGACACTACAATGTGATGAAGTATAATACAGATGAGTCTACGAGGAAGCTCACCATCATCCCGGGAATCATCAGGTCTAGCACCAGCACCACCAGACTCACCTTCAACCAGCAGCATGGCCTTGCTGCTTTTATTGTCCACCATGATGGTGTAGTCCGCCTCATCGTCAGGAACGCCAGACTCGATCTCCAGGCGGTGGATGAAACCGTCGCACGTGATCTTGATGCCTTCTCGAGGAGTGAAGAGCTCGTAGTCCTTCAGCCATTTCGCAGGTAGATTCTCGTGGGAGACCTCGCATTCGAATAGAACTCTTTCACCTTCTTTGATGGTGACATCTTTGAGAGGTCGTAAGAAGTCTGTCGGTAATGCTAGAAAAAGAAGAAGAATATGCAGGATGAAGTTAAAATATCTATTTGCATATCAGTGTAGTGAAAAATTGTAAAAAGAAGCACAAGGGAAAAGTGAGGTAACGATGAGAAAACTGACGTCCTACCTTCAACAGTGAGCTTGGCTGTGGTGGAGTTGTCCTTACACACACACTTGATCTCTCCCTCGTCTTTGAGTCTGACATTGTGTATGAGGAGACGTTGTGTGAACTTCTCCGTAGTCATTTCAAACCTATCGTCATCCGGGGAGAGCTCCTCGCCGTTGATGAACCACTGGACGGCAATCTTAGCCTTGGTCATTCCGCACTCGAACATCACCGACTCCTTCTCCTGACACTCCTTGTCTCGCAGAGGCTTGCAGAAGTCTGGAGGTATGCCTACAAATAGAAACAGTCATGCTCAACTGAAGGTTTTGTTCATAAATCCTCATAAATGAAATCGTACCCAAAAATGTTTAGTAATCTCAGGGCCAGATTGATGACAAGGTACTCACTGTAAATCCTCATATCAAATGAAATTGTACCCAAAAATGTTTAGTAATCTCAGGGCAAGATTGGTGACAAGGTACTCACTGTAGATGGACAGCTTGCAAGAGGACTCCTTGTCATTGGGCAGGGCAATGGTGTACTCTGCGTCGTCCTCTGGGATGGTCTCCAGGATGCGCAGGATGTGGCGGTATCGGTCGCACACGATCTTGATGCGGTCGCTGGGAGCCAGAGGTTTCTTGTTCTTCAGCCAGCGCACAGGAACTCCCAGCTTGCTGATCTGACACACCAGCTCCACGTCATCAGACTCTGTGGCCGATGTGTCCTGGAGGCGCGCCACAAAGTCAGCAGAGAGCTCTGAAATACAGATCATTGATGGTAAGATATGAACAAGACAGAAGACTTCAGCATACTGCCCTGTAATTGCCTTCAAATTGTACAGGAACACGTAACTGATGGTCAGAAGTCTTGCAGAGGACTCAAGATGGAAAACATTGCTCTGAAGTTATGACTTTAAATGTTTCAAGAGCATATTACTGATGACCAGGCTTCCACAAAACCCCAGAGGATTCAAGAAGGAACATTTCAATAGTTCTTTGAGGTTCCACTTCATACACGAGGACATTACTGACAAACCAAGTAAACCCACCTTCTACAAAGAGTCTTGCAGATGACTCGTTGTTGCCCACAACAATGGTGTACTCCGCATCATGGTCCAGGGTGGCGTCCGGGATCTTCAGGGTGTGGGTCACCCCGTCCACTGCAAACTCGTATCCATCCTCCTCCGTGATGTCCAGCCCGTCCTTCATCCAGGCCACGGGCACTCCCTCCTTGGACACCTCGGCCGTGAAGCTGACCGTCTCCCCCTCCAGACACTCGTTGTCACACAGGGGCACGGTGATCCTCAGTGGTTCTTCTGCAAGGTGCAGTGGGTGGTATGTTACATTGTATGTGATGTTGCAGGTATTAGCGATATGATGTAAGAATAGAAAACATTGAGCAAAAACTTTTAAAATTGATGCAAATATTTGGTAACCTTCCACAAACAGGATTGCAGCTTCAAGATTGATTGAACTAATGTTTTAATTTTTTTACGTCGCGGCAATAAAGTGTCCATACAATTGGCACTGCTTTTCATAATTTGTGTGAAGGCTAGGTTAAATTTGGAAAAGAATACAGGCATACGAACCTTCCACAAAGAGGATTGCGGATGACTTCTTGTCGCGGATCTTGATGGTGTACTCAGCTTCATCTTCCAGTGCAACCTTGGGGAATGTCAGAGTGTGTTTGGTTCCATCGACCTTCATCTGACGGACGTCCGAGGTCTTGATCTCCACCTTGTCCTTCATCCAGACCGCCTCCATGTCGGGACGGTTGATCTCGCAGGTCAGAGTGATGGTCTCACCCTCAATGCATTCGATTTCCTTGAGAGGAACGATGATCTCGATTGGTATTTCTGAAAATGCAAAGCATAAAACGATGGTAAGATTCAAAAGGCAATTGACTTTAGAATTACAAGACTTCACAAATGTTACAGTACAATTTCTTTTGGATAGTCTTGATCATGTCGAAACACAAAACACAGAGTGAGTGGGTTTCTTCTTTAAGAAACCTATGGTATTATTTAAATGAGGTGTGGTGAAATTAAATCAAATGAGCAGTGCCTATACCTAACGCAGCAGGGTAATTATACATTATTAAAAAACATGCCTGCAACTCTGAGAGGAGCCGTGCTCTTGGCACTTCTGATGACAATGGTGTATTCTGATTGGTCATCCAGCTCAGCAGGGGAGATAATCAGTTTGTGTATCTTTCCATCGACCTCCATCTTGATTCTGTCCGATGGCTGCATTTCGATGCCATTCTTCATCCATTTGGCTGGTTGGTCGGCCTCTGTGACCTCACACAGGAAGGTCACGGACTCGCCCTCTTTACAGGACTGTTCACTCAGTGAGATGGTGAACTCCAATGGTGCTTCTGTATTAATACATAGACCAATAGATACAGATTTGAACAAGTAACATTAATTTAATTTAATTACATGTATTAATGTTTAATGTAATTAATTTAGAGAATTAATGTAGAAAATTTGGAGAATTGAATGCTTGAACAAAGATTTAGTAAATTAATTAATTAATAATAATAATAATAATAATAATAATAATACCTGGTGTAATAATAATAATAATAATACAGTAATAAAAATAATAAAATAATAATATAATAATAATAATAACAATAATAATAATAATTATAACAATAATAATAATAATGATTATATATATATAGTTTCCAGAAATTGATTACTGTCCATGTATGCATGATAACAATTAATTATTATGGAATCAAAGATAACAAAATATTGATAATCAGGAGAATCAATTCCATTATTAGAGCAAGCCTGAAAACAAGATGTGAAGATGTATACATATCAAAATTATAATATCTTCTACAAACTGTTCTGCATGCTTTCACAGCAGACGTCATGCACTTGTGTTTATACAACATTAAACGTTTTTAAATTTGGCTTTTGAAATGAGGAAAGATGATCGTTAAATTTATTTTTAGTTTCATTAGAATGTTACATATCAATTTTAGAGGTTAATAGACGACCGGAAAGATAAAATAAATAAACATTTTAATAAATTAAGAAAATTAAGAAAATTACAATTTTAAAGACAGGCGAGTATTTCCTCATTTCAAATCCGTAAATGGCATACACACCTTGTCTGAGACTGAACCCAGTCATGCGTTTGCTACCGATGACAACAACATAGTCGCCGTAGTCATCACAGCACAAGTCGTGAATGACCAGCTTGTGAACGCAGCCTTGCTCTCTCATCTCATGCTTTTCATTGGCTAACAGTTCTTCTTCGTCTTTGTACCACGACACTCGCATGTCATGCTTAGAGAGCGTGCACGTGAAAACAGCAACGCTTTCCGAACCGGTGGGAAAGCGTTTCAAAGTCAGGTTGAGGCGAAGAGGTATTTCTGCAAGGCAAAGCCACGCAACAACCGTGCAGAGTGACGTACACACACACGCACGCACGCACACATGCGCATTCACACACGGGGATTGGGTTGGGGGGGATTAGTGTCATTGTAATACTGCCTTATTTGAGCTCTCATCTTTGTATATTAATATTACAGTCGTGTTTAGAGTAATAGCCCGATGAAGCAGTATTGTGAACAAAGTGTTATGCGTAGTAATCATATTAATTGCACAATGAGAATGATAGGAACAGGGATAAGTACAGTGTAGACATGTACAAATAAATACACACTGAAAGAAAGAAAGAAATAAAATAGTTGCTGAAAGAACAAAAGATTAGAATTAAGAGTTCACACAATCTAATAATCGCAGCTACGGTGGTAATCATCAGAAATCTAATGCTAAAACTAAAGTGTGGGTGAGATACAAAAACTGAAATTGAAACAAGACTGGAATGGGAAGTGATATAGGTTATATAGAGGTAAATACTGTCAGGGTTTGAATACTGTGACTAGATTGGGGATCAAGTGTCATATTAACCCTCTCCCTGCTGAAGGCAATTTATGTTGCCCGATCACATGCAGAAATAGAACACTGATTTTATTCAGCAGGGAGAAGGTTAAAGGTGCAAGATGGCAGTTTGTTGTCTTCAAGATGATTCCGTAAAAGTTACCAAGACAAATGGCAACTTGTGAAACTATTATGTAAATCAATGGATGTCTTTATATACATAGCAATGTCGTCTTAACATTCAAACCCTGTCATTGCGGGATTCGAGGGATCTGATCACGCATGCACTGCAAACAACATGGACGTTAGACGAAAAACCGACCTTCGACTGTTAATAAGGCTGAGGATACTTTGCCGCCACAAGTTATGCTATAGCTAGCAGCATCGTCCGATTGGACGTCTCGAATAGTTAGCGAATACACCTGCTCCATATTGGCTAGATAATATTTATCATTTGAGGGAATTGGGCGGCCATCTTTGAGCCATGTGACGTTATGCGTGTCACATGACATCTTGCACACAAAAGTGGCATATTCGTGCTCGAATGCTTGTATTGGTTGGAGAGGTGCTATTATGTCAACAGAGGAGTCTGCAATCCAAAGCAAATAAAAAAGGAAGGTCAGAGGGTATAATATTGTATATGCAAAATTAAGAAATCATTATAGTGGAAATACATGCAAGGAAGATCATACCATTGAATAATACACTTGCAGTGAAAAGATCAAATGTATTTGTGTACAGAACTCTTGTGTGAATGTGAGGTTGACAGTCAAAGATTTTATAGGAAACAGATTTCTCCTTCTCAGTGATAAATGTCATATTATTGTCAGAGGCAAACATTATATTATTATCAGACACTAGTGTAGTATTATTATCAGACACTAATTCAATGTTATTGCCAGACACTAATGTAATATTATTGTCACACAGAAAAATTAGTTGCATCTCTCAAATATCTCCAAATCATCTGTGAACTGATACCGATATGTAGTATTTCAATGACATGATCTTATTTTTACTTTCAACCAGGCATGCACATTGAACCCATAAAATATATTTACATACACATACATGCATATCTAAATTTGTAAATTGATTTTATTACAAACAATCATTAGCATTGCAGAAGAATGACTGAATATATATATGTTATACGTAAGTGCGTATTATGCACGGGATATAACGGTAACTGAAAAAAGTTATATTATTATAATAAAAATAATTTTGAATCAGCAAATCTAACAATTTGAAATGGCTCTGATATGACCATTAATGTTATTCTACTACGGGAAGATTTTTACATGAATTGGAAAGATACCGATAGATCGCAACATGGACGTAGAGTTAATTGAATGACTAACACAATATTCAGTTTTGCTTCTGGTTAAGGTTGTACGATAACGAGGCAACAAATTGAACATCATGCTACGTTCACCTCTAGTAAAATGCAACTACCAATCTCATTGGGACGACCAAAGGGGAAACAACATCCAACACGTCGCAATCAAATGTTCATTATCCATCACAAACAATAAACACAATGTACCAAAGATTTCAGGGGACCTATTCTCGAAACGTTCTTACAAAATTCTTACCCTAAGGACAGTTCTTAATAATTTTAATAGTTTGGCTATGAACTGTTCTTAGGCTAAGAATTTCATAAGAACATTTCAAGAATAGGCCCCCTGGTCACTTAGTAAAAGTATTGTTTTGTGATAAAAAATCAAGCATTTGGTATCACTACCTAAGCAATACTATCATAATGCAAAACATAATATCAACCATAATTTAATTAATATTAACTGTCAAACTATAATATTCATAGTGCATATATCAACAACATGTATGGAACCAAGACAATGACAAAAAAAAGATTTCTATTAATCCCGCAAATAGATCCTTCTAGATACATGTACTTGGTTCCGTAACTGTCATTGCTATAGATATGAGAGTTGTGAGAAAGTAAAACAAAGTGTAATGCCAAAGTATTCCAAGCATAGAAATTACCATCGAGGTGTAGCCTAGCAGAACTCTTCTGGTCGCCAACGACAACCGAATATTCCGCTACGTCCTCCCTATCGCAATCCTTGATGACTAACGTATGAGACATGCCTTCTGATTGGATGATGTGTTTATTGCTGGGCTCGATTGGCTGATTCTCCTTCTCCCACGTGACTGTCACATCCTCTTTGTTGACCTCACATTTGAAGCACGCTATTTTGTGCTCCTCGATTTGTTGCTCAGAAAGCTGAGCTGTGAACTCAATTGGGATTTCTGTTGGTGGAAAAAAATGGTGGGAGAGGTCAAGGGACAAGTTCAAGGTCATGCATTAGGATTCAAGCATCACGTTAACAATCTTCAGAATAAGACCAGTTGAATGAGTTGGGAGTTTGATGTGTTCATTATTCGCAGTTTACAAATTTATGAATTTCATAAATGATGTACTCAATATTCAGTTAGTATAATTAGTATTTAAATAGTCTCAAAACAATGTTCTGAAGAACATTAGATTTGGTCTCATCTGGTCTTATTCGAACCACAATGGAAGCGAAATATTTTCATCTGAAGATGAAACCCACCTTTCACAGTCAAATTTGCAGTGGTCTTCTTGTCCTCAATTTTAGCAGTGACCTCCCCTGAATCGGGCAATATGGCTTCCTTGATAATGAGCTTGTGGATACGACCATCGCTGATGATCTGGTACCGCTTGCCCTCATTGATCTCCTGGCCCTCGAGGAACCACTTGGGCGTGGCGCCAATTTTGTTGACCTCACACATGAACTCTGCTGTCTGGAGTTCGTCAATGACCAGATCTTTCAAAGGAGTCAAGTAGTCTGCAGCCAGTTCTGTACACAAACATATTATCATTATTATTTTCTCTTCGTTTACTTAGCCAACCATCTCTTATTGCATTATTCTCTTGTTCCAAAAGCTGTGACAAGGAGAATCCCCTACCATAGTAAATTAAAATCTCCTTTATTTAGTATTGTCATGAAAAATACCAATATTTCATGATAAATGAGAAGCATTATGTCAAGATTAATTGAGTGGGCTTAAAGTCGCTGCAAGAATCTTTCATCAATTTGTGTCAACATTTTGTTAAGAGGAATAGTTTATTATGAGAGATATACTAACCAGTGACAAAGAGCGATGCAGTGGTCTTCTTGTCCTCAGCCATGATGGCAACAGGACCCTCCTCTTCCACCTGAACCTCTTTGATCTGAAGCTTCTTGGTCAGACCGTCTGATACAAACTTGATCTTGTCGCTCTCCTTCAGTTCCACGTCATTCAGGAACCACTTGACAGTATCCACATCTCGGGACAGCTCGCAGACAAACTCGGCCGTGGAGTTCTCGATGGTAGTGACGTCATTCAGCGGCACGGTGAAGTCCAGAGGCAGAGGATTGACCGTCAGGACACACGTGGTCGACTTGTCTCCAACCTTGGCCGTGATCTTGCCCGTGTCTTCAACAACGACATCCTTCAGGATCAGCTTGTGGGTCAAGCCGTCGTGGATGATCTCGATTCCGTCTTCAGGCTTGAGTTCCTCTCCATCCTGGAACCATTTCACCTTGTCGGTGTCTTTGTTGAGCGTGACAACGAAGTCGACACTGGATTTCTCATACGTGGTCTTGTCTTCCAGTGGAACAGTGAAATCGGCTTCTATCTCCTCTACGTTGAACTTGGCATCAGATGACTTGTTGCCAACCTTGATGGTGACCGTGCCAGCGTCTTCGGGAGCGACGTCTTTGACAATGAGCTTGTGGACTCTGCCGTCGGCGACGATGTCGTATTTGGCGTCTTGTTTGATCTCTTCTCCGTCCAGGAACCACTGGACATTGTCCACAGGGATGGTCAGCGTGCATTCAAACTCTGCTGTGGAGTGTTCCTTGGCAGTGACGTCTTTCAGAGGTACAGTGAAGTCAGCAGATATTTCTGGAATACATATGTGTATTGATATGTAATAATAATAATAATAATAATAATAATAATAATAATAATATAATATAATATAATATAATATAATAATATAAATATAAATAAAAAAAATAATTGAAAATAAATAAATTAAAAAATAGTTGTATAACAGATCATTCACAATGAAAGTCTTATCTTTGGCCACAAAAGATTATTAACAAATATTATTACCACTATACGTGAAATCAAAGCAGATTAAAATAACCAGAAACCCGCAATAACAAGACCAACAGT
>JAUTBZ010148071.1:0-12023 GCA_032361785.1 Lepetodrilus galriftensis
GATGGGTTTACGTGACATTTCATGCCTGAAAGTTCGTATTCTTGCTAATATTGCTCAATATATGACCAATAATAAAATTGGGCATAGGTGAAATCTCCCAAGTGTATGAGTCCTTTTAAATGTATACAATCACAGATAGTTATCGGGCAAAGTTCTAGATAATCATATTGCCCGGGGTCATTGATAGATGTTTAGACAATAGTCAGGCATTTCAGATGTTTCTTCTTCTCCTCAGTATATTTAAGGTTTCGAAATTACCCTTGGCTTTAGATACCATATCTAGCACTACATTGGAATTTGGCCATCAATCAATGTCAGATACTAAAATATTTAGCAGCTAACAATATTAGCTCATCATTACGTAATGAAACATTTTTAGAAGCTGATCACTGTCATGACCCTTGATTTTGCAACTCTTGTAGTTTTATAGAAGATATTTTCAATTGAATTTTTAAACCTGAACATTCTGTTAATTTCATTAGACATGGTGGATACTGTACGTGGTTGCTAAATTGAAATACATGTACGGTATACGGTATACCATGTGTAACGTAACTACTGTAATAATTTGAACAGGAGAATATAATTAAATTTGTAGGTGTTCGAATTATTAGAAAAATACGAAAATTGAAAATGATCGGTGTTCATATAATTAGGAACAACCAAATTACAGTACAAAAATACAAAATATGATTAATAAATGAAGGATTTTCAAAAAAATTATAAACTATTTTTTAAATTGTTGACAAAAATATTGTTTGAATTTGTAGGGTCAGATTTTGTGTGTGTGGTAGGAAAATTAATTTAAGTGTTTGAAGTATTAAAGGGTTTGAATTATTAGGGTAATTATGATATCTAGTTGACCTACTTTAGGGTCAAGCTTGTTATTACGCGAAAATATTAAATAATTAATTTGTTTACCATGTTTACATAAGTATTTTTATTCCAGCAGATATATTATGGAATAATTTGTCTGGAATAACACTAAAATAAATCCACAAAATATAAATAATGGCTGCATTGTATTTATTGAGGTGTTTTTTTCTGCTGAAAATAATTAAATTAACATGTCCTATTATATATTTGATAGCAAAGCACCTCAATAATATTGTCATGAATCGCATGATATATTTTACAATGGAAAGTGTTGTATCAATTGGTGGACTGAAGCAACTTTCAGAAGTAGTCAGTGAACAGCTGTCGATCTGGTTCGGTCATTTTGATCAGTTACAAATAACAGAAACACACAAGAGATACCATGGAATTCTACCCACACTATCCCAGTGAAAACATTTATGGCAGTAATTGATAGATTTATTGTTATACAATTGCAATAGGAATATTTCACACATACGCGACAAATTTATTATTATATGCCAGGTGAATGCAACATTTAATTTAGTTTTAAAACAAACAAACAAACGCAGGTCTAAATCTGTGACTGTCCAAATTTGCACAATACCGGTAATCTTTTGTAACTTTCTATAAAACAAATAATAACTTGTTCTTTTCACAATCATACTGATATCAGTGAACTGCAATGTATGCATCATCCAGTGTCAAATTTAAAATAAATTTAACAATAATTTATTATGTGTTGTTCCAGCAATTAATTGTATAACACATTCAAGTCTAATTCTTCTTAATAGAAATCTACTCAGTTATTTCAAGGATGTAATTCCACTAAATTCACAAACTATCCTTTCTGGCCAATCAATTTCAAAGAAATGTTAAAATAATGGTACAATGTATGTATACAGTACATTATTAAAATGACAATTTGTGTACCATATAATTAATCTGCTGGAATAAAAATATTTATAAAACAAATAAATTAAAAATTAAAAATTAAAAGAAATTACAATTTAGCTCAGAATCAAACTTGGGAAAAATGTACCACGAGGTGAACTCTTTAAAAAAAGTGTTTGGTTTACTATTATGCTCAACCTAATGTACTCCAAATGTGGATGACATTGCATTGGCAGAGCTAGCATGGTAAACTCTCCAGGAGTTGTAAGGTAATGTGGATGACATTAAATATTGACGTCTTGTGCTTAGATCTGAACACCTTCTTCCCCTTACAGCTCATGCAATGTGAGTCATACAAACTACTTACCATATATCCACGATGATACTGCCTGTATTTGTGATGATAGTATACTACAGTGTATATGTCTAAAGGAGGTTGTGTCTTAATATGAATTACAACCTTGGTAGGTACATGTTACAACAATAACACATATTCAGTGCTTGCAGGTTTACTACAACATCCAGCACTACAGATATTGCAGGTTTATTCCTGTCCTAGAAACTGACAAGCTGTGATATAAGTGAAAGAGTCTTGAAAGTGGCACTAAATCAAATAAAAAACTTCATTTTTTTTAATTAAAAATATTTTACATTTAAAAAAATAAATATGTATGTACATAGTTGTACTAACTACGATACTTACTTTATGATAGGAATATTCCAACAGGAACAGAATCTCACACTGACTGTTGTTGTTCACTGGGTACATCCATAAATGTTCATGTAGCACAAATGTTAATTAAATCCCCTCACAGAGTACATCTGATCACACCTGGCCTGCAACAAGTATCACAGACACTCATGGATATCTCATGGCTATCAATATATGATTTACCTGTAAACATATTTTATTCACAAAGAAAATGAAGATTTCTAATCAAGATAGAAGCATATTTCTAGTCTGCTCTCGAATACTGTGTAACAAAAAGTAATATACTATTACTAGTCTAACTTACCAATACATCTTAAATAAATAGTTTCAAGTAAATATTTTACAAAGAAAATTAGGTAGACCAATTCTGATTTGAAAGACTTTAAAGAATCATTTAAACATATCATTAACCCTCTCCCTTCTAGATTAACCCTACTACTGCTCTGTAGGGCATTTCTACTTGCCTTTAGCAGAAAGAAGGTTAGTACATTATATAATAAGCATTCATATCATATAATACCATTTGCACTTTAACTACAACTATTTAAGTTAAACTATGTACAAGGTATGTATTCATAGTAGTTGTCCTACTAAATTTATAAGGACACTTTACATGAACATTTGGCAATTTTATTTGTTCAAACAGTTGCCACCATATACATTCTCATAATAGTCATATCTAGCATGAAATCAATATTTTGAACATAACCAATTCATGGGAACAATAATAAATATGCAGGTGAGTTATTGTCATATGGAATAACTATATGCAATGTACTACTAGTATTATATTTATTGCCAGTGGACGTCATTCTAGCACAGTTTCCACAACCCATCATATAATAGTGTCAAATGAATGCAATTTTCGGTTACAGATGTCTAACCCAGGTATACATTGAATTCTATGTCTGGTGCCAAAGAACAAATGGTTATAATTCTACAGTATGCATAGTACATACAGACATAGAACTGCATCTGCAAATTATCCAAATACTGGACCCCAAGGTTGGATTTGAACTTGGAACCGTTGGTCATTTTAGACCAATACTCTAACCACTGTCAAACTATCAGTAATCTGACCATTGACTCATCTCCTGTACACCCCTAGCATGCCCAGGTAGTCTGCATACAACACATCCAAAATTAAACCAAATTTTGGGCCATTTTCTGCAATAAATAGACAAATTATGATTTCTACTTTTGCTAGTAAAGGTAACTTTTTGTGTGTGCAAAATGTAAGCACTCGTGTGAATAAACTCAAGAGAATTGACAATACACCTAATTTTATCCATTTGACTTGCAAAATCCACACAATTTACCAGTACCTAAATCTTGCTGTTCAATGCCAGGTGCATCCTGTCCATTGAGACCTCCCTACTCCATCAACACCACCCCAAATTTAACCCAAATTCCAACATTTAATATGGACAATTTTCTGCAATAAATAATCATGGATGGTACTTTCATTAAAAAAAAATGGTGCAAAATTTCATTAACAATACACACTTACCTGAACAAGATCAAAACCTTTGACAACACTTAGAAAAATGAAAACTAGTTTACCTGTATTTGACTGGCTACCTGTGAAGGTACTCCAAGTACGTACACATACTGTTATAACACAGGACAGGTATACTACCTGGGGGTTGCGATGTCCAGGTAGACCAGTGTTAATTAAAGCCTGCAGTGCATGTATTATTCAATGCTGGATTGTTGCCACTGCACACCAACCAGCAGAAGGCGGCCAATTAAAGTTCCTTGTTGGTTAATTATCAATGAGATGGTAGGGAGGCAATGATTGCTTATAGGAAACTGGAAAGAGAATTTGTCCAAATCCAGCCAACGCCTTAGCTACTAGTATACTTTAGCTTACATGTTTACAGTACCCGAATACTGGACCAGAGCAAATATTTTCTTCTGAATAAGGTTCTTATTTCTAGTTTAGAAAAGAAATATTGAATTTGCACAATGCTACTTTTTCTTGCAGGACATCTGGCATTGTGCGGCAAGTTTTGGTAAATTGTGCGGCAAAAGATTATCAATTGTGCGGCAAATTGTGCGATTTTTTCATCGTAATTACTTTTGTTGTTACATTATTAATTACATAAACTAATTAGGTGTATAGCCTACCATTAAAATGTATAACGTAGTTTCAACATATATCTGTAATATGTTAGTCTTCCAACATTACCCATAATTCCTCACTGTCAGCCATGTTGGCTGTCTATTCAGAACAAACCATTACTATATAAGCTAAAACAGGTGACAAAGCTCAAATTTTTCAAATTGATGATTGTTTTATTTCCCAGGGTCAAACAATATTTTCATTCATTATTTAGTACAAATAGGCTACATGGACATTACCTAAAATAACGATAAGTTATTTTGTTAATTTCAGATAAAACTAGTTTACATGTAAAACTTCCAAATTGTGCGATTTTTCATGATTGTGAAGAATTGTGTGATTTTAGTACATAATTATATTTGTTCTTCTATTAAAATCAAATTCTTATTCTGACTAATATTAGAGAAGAAATATTGAATTTGCACAAATGTCAAGCAATGCTTCTTTTGCTTACTGGTAGCTTATTCGATGCATGATCACATTTCTTTTCTGAATATGTTTCTTGTAAATACCAGTAGAATTTGCCTGAATTTTAGGCATTGGCTAAACTTACAATGTTACTTTATACATTCTATATTACATTGCCTGGTCAATTTATTCTTCTGAATAAAATTATTTTCTGAATAAAATAATATATTGAATTTGCCTAAAGTTCCGGCAACACCTCAGCTTAAATACAACTTTACTGCCTGGTTACATACTTCTCTGAACATGATTCATGTTCTGTATTCCGTATTAGAGCAGTGATATTGATTGCTATACAATAATGTACAATTACCACATTGGATTAGTTCCAGAGAACTATTAGCAACGTGCCACTGTAATACTAACTGACATAATATCGTTATTAAACAACATATTGACTGAATATGACAGTGGTTTGCACTTAATATCGGGTTCTAGTGAATATCTTATCATGCACTGGTCACATTCATATGAAAGTTTGACAGTTATGGATGCAGAAATGATTAGACTAGATTACAGTGCGAATCCAAACACTAGATGTCACTAGGAAATGGACCACACCCTCATGAATTATACCACACAAAATTTAACATTGGAAATATAAAAGTAATATACTTCTTTAAGTAATTGTTACAAATAATTATTGAGCTTTCCATAGCAACAGTTTATATAAATTATTGAACTTAAAAATAGAAATTGGTGATCAAAAAAAGAAAAGTTAGTAATTAAGTTTTAGCTTTACATATTTCAATTTATAGATACATTACTATGGTATCTCACATTATTAAATTTTATTTAGCAACAATTATATAATATATCAACCATACTCCTATTGTTTGCAATTCTGTTCTAGTAACCAAATTGTCTTCATATGATGAGCTGATGACAGTTTCTTACAGCAAAATATAACAAGTTTACCAGTAAATCTATTATTTAAGACATATTTAATTATATACGGTATTCACTATTCAGAATTAATTGTTAATCTTCAACATGCCTATGATTAGAGCAAGTATTTCTATTTTAATCTGGCAGGGTTTGACCATTATGTGAGTTATTTGTTGCTTAACTATAATCAAGTAGGCAAAGACAACTATCACAAGATCACAGAAACATTTTTAACTGACAGAATGAGCAGTATACAATAATATTCATGAATCCTAAATGTGACATTAGCTTATTGGTCCAATACTGTTTATCCCAGTATACTGTATACACCTATCCAGTCTGCATGGTGTGCATAATAGCTCAATACCAACAATATTGTGCAAATATAATTAATGAGTAGGGAGATAACAACTCTCCTTGTCCCATTCCTAATTGAAATCTGGAATAAGTTGACCAAATTGTAATAAAGGGTCCAGCATGTGCTAGATACAATCTATAAGTAACAGCTGGTTCTCAGATATGTTGTTTGTGTGCACAATTTACAATATGATTAAAAAATATATAAACAAGGAAAATAATTTTGCTAATTTTGGTCAAATTGAATTTCTGAAAATACTTAATTCTTGCTAAGAGTAAGAATCATACAACATTAATATGTTAGTAAATGCTTTATAAGTATTATCAAAATAAATACCTGTACGATGACCAAAATGACCTCATTTAAAAGTGATATTAATTCATTTCTATATTGTATATTGCAAACTGATATAGACATTTACAGCAGAAAATGTATTACAAATATAACAGTGTTAAAATTAATTTCATGAACACATCATTGGTAATCTTGAATAACCATGATAAACTTTCATGAACACTGTATTATCAAACCACACCCTTGCTTCTAAATGTGTGGCATGTGTTAGAGTAAAAATTGATTTTGACAGCTATTAGTAATATTTGTAACAGTCCATGCCACATCATTGTTACTGTAATGCAGTCATCAGTCATAGTGGGTCAGATTAACACAGCAGTATCCAATGGCATTATGTTTCTTCTTAACTGATAAAATGCTTGAATATTCATAGAAGGATGCCCTCATTTGATCAAATAAATATGATATAGAAATAGATGTTTTATTAAATTAATTTTAATCTAGGCCTATGGTATAGGTTGACTGAATTTTTTAATTTAACAATTTCATGAGGTTTTACTTCAGCATGTTCATAAGAAATATTTTAAAAGGTATAAAATATCATTTCTTTCTTTCAATAAAACAATTTACAGATGAATTAACACCGAGAAGATCCTAAACACAACTGGTCCCAGATGAACGGCAACAGATGTGCCAGTGGTGTTCGCTATTGACCCGCTTTTCTCTGATCATCAATTCACAATCCTAATCAATATCCGCTAAGTAAGGTAGGTCTACGTACACATGGTACACTTGGGCGGTTACCTGTTGATTCAGTCGTCGGCGTCAGTCGCGTCATCTGATGATGACTGGATCGTCGAGAGTTGGGCGTTGTTCTTCCGGAAGCAATATTCCTTCAATATTCCTCAACTGCACTTCTTTCAAGCACGGATTTCTTTGTAATAAGGTCACCCCTGTTGTTCTTCTGACAACTATTATCAGAAATGTAGTGTGGGATCTATGTCGGCAAAGCTGTGGAGACTTCAATGTCAATGGATTAGTATCCGAAATCCTTAAAATGCGTTGACCACGTCCTTTGTTGTCGATCCTAAAGGTTTCAGTTGTATTAAAAATAACGTCTTCCGGTATAAAAGAAAATCCTATAAAAGTCTGTACATATATTGGTTAATAAGTTGTCTTTCAACTTACAATTGTTATGCACTACTTCGGAGTTTGCGTCTCAGTTCGTGGATGGAACACCACGTGCTCAACATAATCCAATGGTTCCAATTCTCGTACGTCTCCCAAATGTAGTTCTAACTCCGACTGTTGGTGTATTTCCTTACTACTGAACGCGAAGAACCATCAACACCAGGTATATTTCATACACATGAATGTCATGTCCAGTCGGACGCATTTGCCGCCTTTCACTTATTGGTCACGTGACACAGCAGCTGTGGTGCATTTGTTTGAGGACTGCACGATTGTTATTTCAATAGGAATATCGAACTTCATAGGCGAACATATATAATCGAATACCGTTTAGCGTCATAGTTTATTGTATATTACTTATCCGGAAATGTGCAATATGATAGGAATGCTTAAATCATGACTCGTTGCCAGGAGAACTATTTATACGCCTACTTTCGGTTTCAAGGACCAATTTTTGGATTACATACAATATCCCCATTGTCAAGATTGTCGATGATACATATTCATGATAGTATGTTTCTAATAAACCTTTCTTCGTCAAAGACAGGATGTAAGCTGTTGGCATACCTAGCTACATGTACATATATTGCTATGGGGATTGTTCTTGGAATCAAGTCGTAGGTTACATTAGCTGCAGTTGTAGCTAGAAAATGCTCCGTTTACTATTTATAATGGGCACCTTCTAATAAATAGTAAAATAGTAAATGAAGCATTTTCTAGCTATATAACTGCAGCAAAGGTTACATTTGTCACATTTTCTGGGAATTAAAAAGAGAAAAGAAATATCTTCAATTCAACTCGACCTAGCAAAATAATCAGTCGTTACGATTTGTAAAACATGCATGCGCAATTTGTAAAACAAACTATGGTACACATAACCCTACAGTAAATTGTAAAAGTTACTGCAACCGGCTGTACAAATTATCTTGGCAGAATACATTATAATTAACCGAAATTTGTAAAATATATAAACTGTACATTTTCAGAAAGAGATTTTACAATTTGCGGCAAGTTTACAAATTTTGTTTTACAAACTGCGGATGTTTTAAAACCACAGGACTTTGAATAATTATAATACAATGTTATACTAGTATTGTCTAGCTATATAGCAGTACATGTATATGCATTTTATTATAACTATTCAAAGTCCTGTGATTTAACCAAGGCCCTTCAAGGCGCATGCACTAACTCAGTAACTGTATTGAATAAAGTTGACATGTGTCAATGTTGCATAGAGAACGCAGGTTTCAACTTTTAGCTATTTGTTCTCTCGTTCTTTTATTTTATTTTCATATTTATCCTTGATGCAATTGGTCATCTTTCACTGTCAACTACTTTATTAGATTTAACTATTCAAAAAACAATGTTCTGAAACATTAAAAACAATTCCAATGTCAAACTAGATTTCTGTCTTATCAGACATTTTAGAATCGGAGTATAATTTAAATAAAAGTTTCAAATGCACACTCAGACAAAGAATCAACGTGGACAGAACTATTTACACTGTTGCAGGTGTTCATATGCAGAAGTCTTGTATTTAAAATAGCAATACAAAATAAAACGACACCTGCCATTAAATTTCTTTTATATGTTAAGTTTTCAGGAAAGAGTTTCTGTGTTAACACATCATGCTTCTTTTATTCAGGGTTAGGCCCGCGATATCATGTATAAAAGGGGGTGTACTCTAATAACAAAATAAAGCATAAGGATTCATCAGAACGAATAAAAATACTTAAAAACAACAAACATATTTTGTTTATTTTATTGCACCATCAAGTGGTTCGATTCCTTATATACATTGCTTGAATAACAACAATGTCATTGATTACAATTCGGTGTTTCCCATTCAATACAGTCACAGTGGTATATTGAGGCATGGCAACAAGCCTGCAGTCTCTGGACTAGGCTTTAACCTTCTCCATGCTGAAGTCAACCAGACATGCCATAAAGAGCTGTACATGTGCCTAATCCAGCAGGGAGAGGGTTAAGCGGATCAGCTATGCCTGTATTATAGAAATGCAATATGCTGGGCACATAAAACCAATGCCTTCATGAATTAGAGTGTCAATTGTTCTGATAATAGATAGAATTATTCAAAGAATTACTTCAAGTATTCAGGAGCCCATAACCTCGGCAATCATAACAATATTAAAGTATGCAGATGATGCATGGAAGTAGGTACTGAATACACACTCACCTTTAAGGTCAATAGATCAGGGGTGAGTTCAGGGCATGCTACAATTCTATACTTTTTGCTACATATCGCTACAATAGTACTGGTAGTACTATGTAGCACTACTTTTTGCTTTTGAGACCGTAGTGTTTGGTAGCAAATAGTAGGAAAACCCAAAGCATGACAGGAATGGACTGTACACATGAGCAAACAGATTTCCTTATATTTTGCTAGTGAATTATTCAGCCAGCCACTACATTTATAAAAGTAGTATAGTGTAAAGTATAAAATTGTATGTCCTGAACGCACCCACAGTACGGTGCATAGGTCACAGGTCATTGAATACTGTACATTAGCCAAATGTTTTGCCTGCAAAATGTGTTCTAAAATGGTCAGACATGCATACATATTAAGGCTTAGAAAACACTTTTCCAAATCGCTCATAAATTCCAATATGTAACTAGCATCTTGTATTCATATTCTATTCCATTCATTCCACAAACATTCTCAAAGGAATAGAATGGGTTTGGTTTATTCTGAATTACGGTTGGTACAACTCGAAAGCTAAATGCAATCAGAATTCTAATTCTGACAGCCTACCGTAATAGTGACAGTATCACAAGACACGTTATGAACAAACATGGAATTCATTTTGTTTGTGATTATTCCAGATTTATGGATATTGAAAATATTAATCATAGTGAAGTGAGACATTTCATGATAATAGAGGTAGCTTAATATATATTCATGAAAACAAAAATATACATGATTCTTGAAAATAACATTACCTATGATATAAATGTGCATACATTTTAATGAATGAATCTAAATAGTACTTCTTGTAACATTACACCATTTTCACACGGTCCCAAGATTACGAAACTTTCTTGAGTACGATTTCATGCTCAACTCAAAGTGTGGTTAACAAATATCCACACAAAAATAGAGCTTGAACATGAAATTGTACTCTAAAGGTTTCGTACTCTCGGGGTCAGATCACATGGAACTATCGTTCACAGCTTATCATGATCTTGACACCTAAACCATTCTTTGCCGCTTCAAATGCTTCAATACTCTGCTCCAACTTGAAGCGGTGGGTGATTAGAGGCTTCACATTCACCCTGCCAGATGCCACCATTGCCAAAGCTGTTGGGTAGCTGAAACAAAACAAACAGCAATTTTACAATAGTAGTAGTGCAATTATTTCCAAGAATGTGAAAGTCTCGCATAAAATAGTTCTCAAAGGCTGTGCTCCTTTCTAGATGTTCGGTCTGTACTTTCTGTCCGGCATGTGCGGTTACAAAGGAGCAACACCGCACAGTGTTCTCGGTGTCCAGGACATTTACCAGCGAACTAGGTGGTGCAGACGTCGCAGTACACAATCCAACATGGCTGCCACTGGCGATTTACTATGTGCTGTGCTTGCTCACTCCATTCTAAAGAACAGCACATGTACTAGACATGTGACAGAACATTAGAAAGGAGCACGCCCTAGATAATTTGTACAGATTACTAGGAAACCGTTCCTTTGAGAAAGTACACTGTACTAGCACAGACATGCGACGTCACAGGAGAATTGTGTAACACGTTCCTTTGACAAACGTGTCTGTCCGGAATAATCTGGACAGTGTAATGTGATGAAAGGAACGTCTCATAGTAGTTCCATGTCCCTACAGGTTAGGGAGGATAACTCTTGTAATTATCTCCCTTCCAGCTACTCTTTAAATGAAGGCAAGACATGGCAGTTTGAACAGTTCCTGTCAAATAAGAGCATCCGAGTGGATGGCGTACTGAACGAGCCTGGAATCACAACACTAGTTGCAAGGTAATGTCACCAATATCTCGGCACATTGTAATCCATGTATTCTCTCATATTCTGTTATCTTCTATGATATTGCAATCTCCTCTCTCTGAGGTCGTCCCCGATAGTTTGATATCTTCTCTGATACTATGGTATCTTCTCTGATACTGTGATATATTTAATACTGTGCTGTCCTCTCTCTCTCTCTCTCTCTCTCTCTCTCTCTCTCTCTCTCTCTCTCTCTCTCTCTCTCTCTCTCTCTCTCTC
>JAUTBZ010148082.1:0-12022 GCA_032361785.1 Lepetodrilus galriftensis
ACAACATTATCAGTTTTATTGTTATTATTATTATTATTATTATTATTATTATTATTATTATCACTATTATTATTATTATTATTATTATTATTATTATATTATTAGTTATTATTAGTTATTAGTATAGCGTATTTGTCTAGCATTATTCTCAACGTTCAAGGTGCTATGCAGCTCTTATAGAAGACAAGGGCTGTCTTCAAAGGCCAATGCATATTGGTACGTAATCTGTGTTGATTATAGGACGTAATTTTCTATTCGTGGATTGGGTTAACACTCATAAATTCTACGAAGGGATCCCCATAGGAATTGGGAAAGAACACAATTCAGAATAGAATACATCTCAAAAGATTTCCACAGAGGTCAAGAAGACCTCCGGAAATTTTTTTCCACTATCCGGTGCTTTAACGCTATTTGCGCATGCACAACATTGGGTCGTAGCGCCATCTATTGACATAATGCAGCGCCATCTAACGATGACGTATGTTGCACTTTGAGTGCCAGCTACAGCGATGACAGTGGTGAAAACACCTCACTGTGTACATCGGAATGCTAACATGCTTCATCATGATGAAGCAAATACTCTGGCTCTGACCTGGGTTCACTTGGTCAATGGAAACTTAGACCAATATGGTGTCTAAAATGTCTAGATGTTCCATGATTGTCCGTCCGGACATCTTGGTCTGGTTGATTAGCACCGGTAAGCTGATGGTTTTCCCCCCAGCGCATGCAGCGCCACCTGGGCACATACCGCTAGATGACATGTGCTCGTCACGGAAGGCGAAAGCAGCTAGGACAGTCATAAGCTAATATTGGTTTTTGCAATTGCGTCTATACTGTGAATCCAAGGTGAACTTTCTCAGCTTTCGCGGCAAACCACACCGAGATCTAAGAGGAATATTTGTTCTTTTTGACCTTTAAGATCTCTTTCATAGAACCCGTAGGCGACATTTATAGAAGAGTGTTTTTGTGCAAATACTCATGCTTGTCGTTACATGTGTGTATATGCACAGTAATCCGTCTATTTCCATATTTAAAATTGTTGGGGAAATGTTTGTAAATTTATTTGTATCATTGTACCATATTATCTAATAATGTGTTTACAATCATGAAACATTATAGCCATTACAACGGCGGGACAGTCTATTTTTCATGTTGATGTTATACAAATTACATCGCCTATTTTGGGCCATCCTCGAAAGACATACCATTATGCCTATTGAACATCCATCAAATGTTTGGTAACATGATATTCTGTGTTTCGATGATGATATCGGACCGGTATTGAATGCTACAAAGCAGACAGGATAGTTCGCCTCCATTATGCTTCTATATTGCGTTATTAACCTTCTAGAGGCAACCGGAGATGTTCTTGAGAGGCGTGGCAGTGCCTAATCCAACAAGGAAAGGGTTAATATTGAGGTCGATAGAGCAAAATACAATGGCGCGCGTAGACTTCAATTCTAGGTCATGGATTTGATACCTTGAATGACTTAAAGAAGTACCAGTATGTGTGTAGAATAAGTGTATGTGTAGCGTTACCCACAAGATTTTAACCGGAAAGGTCACATTTGAACAAATGTGCCACACGAGCATTGCGCCCTGTAGGCTGGTCCACTCTGTGTAGGCGGGTCCAGGACATATTAAGCAGATGCTGCTCTTGTGGTGCCAGACACCCACAGCCTCACACTGGCATATGATTGGAGCAGATCTACTCATCAAAGTGCCAGGATGGGACTGAGTCACGTTCGACAACTACGGACTGCCTTGCACCCATCCCCCAGAGGGCGCCCTATTCAAAGAACAACTCGCACCTGCATCTGAAGACGGTGTCCAATACGACAAGAGCTCGTCGTGACGCGCTTTCTTCTGAGAATTTAGTACCTACCTCTTAAAGAGGCGAGGTCAACCCCAGCACCCGCGGGTTAACGGGTACTGAAACAGTTGTAACTTTTTTATAAGCCATTGCTTGTGGGTGGCCAATGTACTCGGTCACATGCACCTAGCAGAGCTAGATTCGGCCTAGAAGCTGTTAAAACCGGAGAGAGAAAAAATAGAGAACTAATTGTCCTTTCTGAGATGCATTTGGTATCTTACAACCTGGAACCAATCATTCCATTAAACTTTAAATATTATTCCAAATTGTATTTAATAAGATAGTAGTGCATGAGTGTAGTTCGGGCGTAAAGTGAGGTCTACGTCATCTCCTGCTACTATATAGTCATCCTCGAAACACAGGCCATTATGACTACACTAACCTCCGTCAAATAGTTAGTGTAGTCATAGTGGCCTGTGTTTTCGAGGATGCTATATAGTAGCGGCATGGCCTAAAGTCTTATTTACGCCCGGACTACAGAAAGACCCTTTCGTAAATTCGGGCTTCTTTATCATTGAGAATACAAATCTAAAATAGTAGAGTATTAGCTCATCACTACACAGTATTTTTAAAGTAGTACATTTACTTCCTAGCATATGCACATGCGCACGTTGAATAAAACAAACAAGCCCAGAGTAAATAGATCCAGGCGCCGAGATTACGAAACTTTTCTGAGTATGATTTCAAACTCAACTCAGAATTCTGTTCATAAAACGTCATGTTTTTTTTTTAGCATAGCACGTGAGTTGAGCACACAAACGTACTCAGAAAAGTTTCGTAATCTCGGGGCCAGGTCTAGCCATTCATCTCCAGACTGATGAACCGATATCCGGTCGTCGGCAAATTGCAATGTAGCGTCATTATCCTTCAACAAACAACTGACGCATGGCCGCGCTCATTACAGATAATTCCTCGTCCTTCTGAGAAAAAACCCCAATGTCGTGATCGCGGAGGGATACGTCCTAGTTTCGACAGCAGCGTCGTTGTGCGGACTCTGTCGTCAGTTTGTTCCCAACACCGCGCGAATATGAGATTAATCCAGGAGAATGCCGGAAGTGGAGACATATGTTAAGCTCGGTAAAACTTCTGTTTAGGCACCTTGTTCAATTAAATGGTTTGCGGTTCATGAAATCCCTCAGGATTTACACACCGGGATCTTTACATAAAAAAAACCAAGACACGCCGATTATGTAAATGTTGGTTTGTTTGCAGCATGTATTAATTTTCACTGAACATTGACATGGGGTGTCGGTGTGATTAAACGAGCACACTCAAATTCTCTGTAGCCTAATCATTGAGGCTTCTTAAGAATAATATATATTATCGCAACTTGATGCACGCATGGATATTTCACAAAGCAACTTGTCCGAATAACATACATGAATAGTAGGCCGAAAACTAATTATATATGATTCATACCGAACTTACGTAGGTGCAGGAATGTAAGTAGTGTATACATGTATATGTCAATATAAGACTATTCCACTGTGTATCTGATGGTTTTCGTTGATGTCCTATTATGAGTACATATGAATATTATGAAAGTATACCTCACATGAATTCGATAGTATAGTCACAGTCAGTCCAGGTACCACATCGTAGCGGACCATTTTCAACATTTTCGAGTTTCTGGATTGCGAGTCCAAAGTCAAGGCTCTACCGAATAATCCAAAGGAGTAATCCCTCTAGTCGAGACCAGTATGAGCATCTTATATGTATTATCATCCTGCCACATTTAGTTCCTTTACTTACCAAGTGTCTGCGTTCCTCAGCTTTATCTTGGACAGAGGTGAGTAGTGCACTGAATGTCCACGGGAGAGGTCAGGAGCTGATATATATGAGGAGATAATCCACGCTGTACCAATAGCCAATCCTCCGAATCTCTTGAGCTATCACCTTCTCGGCTCTAGGTGTGATGTTAATTCCTTACACGGACTGATGACTACATCCTAGCCGCATCTCTCTAATGTCGGGCGTTGCTTGTTGACATGGAAGGATTATACTAACTGTTAGCCAGTACTTTCATATTTCTTCTTAGGATGTTAAACTACGGTAGATTTTGATCTGTCCAGTTTGAAAATGTTCTTTCTTGTACCAGGATATATGGCTTTATATTTATCTGCTTGACTTTGTTTATTGAAATTGGATTTTGAGAAGTATACCTGTTCTATTTTTAGTTGACATTAACATGAACGACAGGAAAACATGATTTATCAATAATACATATATTTTCCATTTTTCGTGTGAAACGTTTGTTTGTTATCCCGGCTGTAGATGATACCAGTTTCTAACGGACTCTTAGAACGATAATCAAAATAAGTCAAAACAGAAACATTTGGCACAGAACATACGGAATGGTATTGGTACTATGGTATTGTTTATCCCAATACAATACAATCTACGAATAAATAAGAGATATACTTTGTATTTGCTTACAACTGTGCAGAATTTCTGCAACAAATTCCTTTTTCCGCCAAGGTCAACGGTTTATTCATTAGGCTACTTCTATGACGTTCATCGAAGTACAAAACAATCATACTGTTATTATATTGATATGAATTAATGCATGCCAATATCCGATTCATCCCGTCTAGATATGCTGTTTTTGACGGCAGATTGTATCCCCCATCAAAGGCAAGGGGCGCGCAGTTTGCCGAGTGCGCTAGCGGTGTATTTCCACGGCGTATTTCCTAGTTTACCTCTAAATTGGGTGTGTCAACTTGTCAAGTAATGTCTCAGTTATGTCGCATATCTCACTGCATTATGCCCAGCTTCTGTTCACATCCAGCTAATAAGACTTTGGCATAACACCCCCGCTATATAGCCCGCTAACTCTTCTGTCGTTGAAGCTTAAGTTACTCCATCGGTGCCAAATAGCTCACCGGTTTTGCTGGATGCGCGGTGGTCGTCGGAATGTCCAAGGTGTTTGGTTGAGAGGAAATGCACGAATAAATGTGTGGATTACGCCATTAGACGAATTGGCAACCTCGCGTCAGATCTGAATCAAGCAAGAGTTTGTTTCAACTCACAACAGTGTTATTCAGAGGTAGAGAGGGCGAGGTATGAAGATTATGCGTGTATTATCACCTAATCTTAAACACAACGTAGCTTAATATCAAAGGTATATTCTTGTAGAAAAGGATACTTTGGCAAGACATGGAACCGTGGACATTATAGATAACTTAATCTTTACCAATATTCCTGAAAGCTTGGCAGGTGCCTTTTTAGATTGTGTAAGCACCGTAATTATAGTTAGTACACATACGTATTTCAATTTCCTTTGCTAAAAGAAAAGTGAACCCGTTATTAATAGTTTTGTTTCATATTTGCACAAACATCATTTCCAGTCTTCTCTTGGTTTCATTAGACCGGATATGGTTTTAAAATATGCATGTCACGGCCATTCCATTTCGCAAGTCATGCTTGTTTCAAACATCTAACATTTTCAAATGTTTCAACTCAAACTTCAAAGAAAGTGAGTTTGCAAAATTGACCATAATGTTTTGAAATGCGGTAAATCCAGAAAGGTCTGACCAGAATGTCAAGATGGCGTTACATCCGATGTAGACCACGTGACATTAACACATTCCAAGCTGGCGGGCTGGTTCTGGTCACGGGTCAGAGTTTGTAAACAAGAGATGTCGTAACGGGGCAGCATGACCGCCAGACGCAATACTGTTCAAGGACCACCATAGTTCTCAATGGGGCTCTAAGCGGGACAGAAATCTAGGCCCCCAGCGGACGTAATGTACGAGTTAGCAATGGCCTTGGCGATTGGACCCTAGCTGGACAACCGGGGCAAACGTGCACTTTCTAGTCCTATTCTGACAAAGCCAACTTGTGAACCTGTTGATGGCTATACCTCAGAGTTTCATATAGAAAAACATTGTCTAATAATAACACATGGGCATGTCAAAGCAATGGAACAATCTTATTTGCAAATAAATGTCTAGACGTCACAGTGTACTGGTTACATGGACAGCCTCATGCTGTACAACCTATTTACTGTCTTAACGAACTGCGACTAAATTAATAGGCTTACACCGGTTGTAGCATGTTCATAGTATCGGCCTCAAGGTACTCTTCAATACTTTCTCTTACTATAATGACAGTATAAAATAAATATTGTTTGGGTCGTGAGCAGAGGACTGACAATACATGTATTTGAGAAACGGCTGGTATTGCATCAGAAGCAATGATACTTTGTGATGGAATTGATGTCATAAATGGCATTGCCTGAAGACCCAGACTCAGATGATTGTACCAAGGGCGTCAGGTTGGGAGTGGATGGCAGGGATGTTCAAGAATAGCTGCCGTTTCCAAACCAATGTCATAAATGGAATCGCTTGCTTTCGCTTATATACATACTGGCCTCATAGAAAGATTCCGACATCTGATGATTGTTCCAAGGGATGTCCCCAAATACTTTGGCCACCCAAGAACAGTTGCCGTTTCCAAAACCATTATATATATGTAATTGTTTTTATTTCTGTGTATACTAGCCTTGTCAATCATACAACATTTCCCACCGCCCTTGTATTTGTCCACATGTTCCTTCACTATGCTTATTTATAAGAAGAGATTGGAACAAGAGCTTGGAGCATGGTGCCACCTGGTCTGGTTATTATACACAGAAGGCAGTCGATACTCCAGCACGAGTCTGCTCTCCCCGTGAAGTACGTCTTACAGGAACGATCGTGTTTATCTCGGTAACCATCCCCAGTAAGACGAAGACGCTACTGTGACCTGAAGGGACTCCGACAAGGAGCTCGTGCTGCCCCTGGGGTCCAGGACGTGCATCCCTGGTTACGTGCTGTCCACAGGCGGTGTGATCAGAACCACACGGGGACAGAATGGCTTGTTTAACTGATTAGAACTCGCAGCGCGGGAGAAGGCCCGTGCTACAGCGTCTATTGACATGCGCATTGCTACTTGAATTCCGGGTCTTCTACGTTAAAGCATGTCGGCGTTATTTACCCGGCGACTGTTACCTATGTGTATGGACCCAGTGCGACTTGGCCGCGATCCCGCGGGTGATGCGGTACGGAAGAACTACTCGCGAACCCTGCTTACGTTTACAAACACAGGGCTTCAAAACACACCTGCGAGCAATTACACACAGTACCACGAAATCTAAAAAAAAATGATTATTTTTCTTGAAATATTTACACAGTTAGTAATACTGCATTTGGCGTGAATTAAAGGACACGCATGGACGAGCAGTGGGCGGTGACTACCAGAACGACAGGCGCGGAGGAAATCAGCTTCTCAAGAGAGTTGCCTGAATATCAGACGACATCAGACAGGGCTGGTCCAAATACTATCAATGCATCTGCGTTCATTTATTGTTTTCAACCTCATTGTCATGTTCCGTCAACTAGGGCGGGCACGATAGAGCAATCAAAACGTGTGTGGACGAATTCCAGCCAGTCTTCATGATCATGAAAATAGACCATTTCCCCAAAATGTCAGACTCCACCGCGGCACTACAGTGTTGATATTATACATCAGGCTCCAGTGTAGGGAGGGATCAGGAACCTGACGTTGTCAGCGAGTCCAGGATACCAGGGGAACCTCCCTTCGTCACCAACGTCATCAGATGCCTTCATATGGAGAAAACTTGTCAGATATGACAGCCTAGCCTTTAGAGTAAACACCTTATTTGTTTTCTCGTCGTGTTATGACCATTTGTCGGAATGGGGTTATGATGCGGGGAGACGTATGTAGGATTCATATTGAGGGTACCAATGCCGGAGACTAGGATAAAGAACTTTGTTTATTTGTATTCTCAGGGACAAATGATACACTGCAATATATATATAGTAATTTATCGGACAAATATTGGAGTGTATACAAATCAACCTTTTTATTCCCACAGCATTCTCGCATTTTGTGTTCAGTGAATGTTTTTGGGGAGGTTGTCAACATGTAACCAGCGGTGGCAACCATATTTGGGCTGTGACCGCCTATTGTGTCACCGTGGTGGAATATTTGACAGAATGAAAGGAACATATTCAAGCACAACTATTATATATTCCTAGTTGTTCCAACAAACCAGATCCTAATATAGCAAACAAAGAAATACGAATTATCATTATTCCATTTATTAATTGTATCGATATTTATTTGTCGAAAGGACTATTTGTATCTGTCATTTCCTTTTATTGAATTATTTGTTTATGGCAATAACAGAACTATTTTAAAACATATTTTCAATTCCTTTATTGTGGTCAGACAAGGTCCCATCTTTATCCCTCTACGATATCTATTGCCTGTTCATTAATTATCATGTCATGTTTTGGTGAAAAGCTTTCTGATGTAGGATGTAATGCTTTTTCATATTCCTTCACTTGATTCATTGTTTGTTTACGAATAAATACAATAAATGTATTCAACAATGCTTGAGCCAAAACATGAAGTGTGCTAAATACTTACAACATTGAGAAGGGTTTTGAGTTTATTCCAAATTAGACAAATTCTACACGTGGATCAGTTCGCATTGAGTATACATGTACTGATGTTTTCTTCATACCGACGTGGGTTCTCCGTATAGCAAAGCTCAGTATAGATGAGATAGAAATAGCTACAAGTTTACCTTCAAATACTCATCTGTATCTAGAAGGACAAGCTAGGTCGCTGGACTAAACAGTGAACGCGATGACTTGCTTCAAGTGTTTTAGAAATGCTGCCTCAATTCTTTAGCTCTTTAAGGAGTTATTTGAAGGATCCACTGGACAATCAAAGTCCGTTGTATTTCAAATGATGAGCGTGGTTAGAAGCACATGTTAACTGCACTGCTGTATACGGAGCATATATAGATATATTCTAGACAAATAAAGCTGTAGTAATAAGCTAAAGATCCATTATGGTTATACAAGTATTTTTCTACCTCGTTAGTTTCACCATATATTTATACCTTATTACGATTATTACATTTTGTAATATATGTTATTACCTCATAGTTAATACTTGTGTGTGTTCAATGCATCTGCATATATATTATGATACATAAATTGTACACAATACTGCAATATACTGAATTATGTGTAGTCTGAATAAAATCATCGATTACCGGAAATAAACTAGATATGAAACTGATATGTAATACTTAATATTATGTCGGGATGTCAACATTGGCGGTTGTTGGTCAATCCAGTGCTATAGTGTATGCATGTATGTTAGTTACTGTATACAGTTAATACTAGAACTAAATTAGTACACTTCTTTCAAAGATTGCTTCTTCAAACCAAATCTCCAGAATCTCAAATATAGTAAAATTGATGACATTGTCCTTGATATAATGAAGTAAAACCGTTGCTTACCTTATAACGCTTGATAGGAAACGTCCTCGAAATAGCAACTCCCGAAATGTTGAGTTCTTTTCCTTAAAACTTCAGCCAAGGAACAAGTGTTCAACTGCCGTCGATTGTGGTCATCCAGGTTACCTATCCTTCTTTAAAAATAGGAATTAGATATGTCTTACAGTGACGTAACACACCACGAATATATGTGCCGAGGCAACAGGGGATTGAAAACGTTCACGTTGAGTGTTCCTGTCTACAAGGACTACAGCAATAGGATGACGCAGGCGGATCAAGAAGGATTGACCAGTTCATTGAAGAAGCTCGCCCACTCTACGGAAACTGTATCACAATTCCAGAATTCATTCGACGTCGAAAGTTTGCTGTAACGTCTTTCTGTGTTCACTGACGGATCAACCTATCCGTTTATCACTGCGTCACGTTGCGTTGCCGAGCCACGTGGACTGTTCAGGTTAGAGGCAGCATAGGTTGAGGTGATGTCAAGACTTCCACAATCCACGTAATACTGCACTCCCAGAAGCACTTGCAGAACTTTTAGTTCATCGTTAGTATGCTGCATAACTAGGCATAATTATAATGCGCTCTCCAGTTCGGAACACTTGTATTAGTTTCTCGGGGGTCGACCATGTGGAGGAGTGTGGAGTTTTTGATCGTCTGCTCAGACAACCGAACAACCGTCAGCTTTGAAGCAGGGCCTTTAACTAGTAAACATAGAGGGCGCTGGTAGGCGCTATGTTTGCCCGTCTTCTCCAGCTCGTTTGGTTGTGGCCATTTCCTCACCTGTGAACCCACAATCACGTGACCCGGTCTCTTTTCCCCCCTTGTGGAACTGTTTGCCTTTGTCGTCTGCTGTTTGACTGCGCGCTTCTCTCTGATCGAGAGATTTCGTGTCAAATAGACGAAAACTGTTACGATACCTTGGCCACTTAGGAATAAACAAATGGGACCGAAATTAACAGCCGGCGTATTTGGGTAGGAAACGTTCAATTAGCTCCAGAAACAATGGAACATTTCAGAAAATAGGGGTTTGGTCCGCCAACCAAGGTCATGAACAAACTCATATTTCAACCCTTCCGCGTTAGTTATATCAACCAGACGAGGGGGTAGGCGTTGTTGTTGCCTTCCCTTGGAAGTTCATATAGAAATTCTAACGGTTCTCGGTAATTAGGACGAAATTTGCCTTCGTGGTTGACACACACAATATTTGTCGATTTATTGAACGAACCCGATCCAAACATTTTCGAAAACGATATCAATTGGGTGAGGTATGTTTGTCCTTGGAGAGGTATTAATCCAAAACATACACGTGCACATTATTGTCCTTTCAGTTTCGAGAAGCCTTGGTTTCTTTTGTTTTCTACTGATTAAATCTCAAAATTGACCTTGAATTATTCTAATCTACATCCAATACACAGCGTCAATTGATCATCTGGATGTTCTATTCAATGATTGGCGAGTGCTACACTACTAGTATGTATATCTGAATATTAAGTTGAGCTCTTAGAACAGTTAGTACATTCGTAAATGAAAGTATACGCCAAAAGACAGACCTGTTTGATTTGATATCCCTCTACACGATCTGGGGACCTGTTCTGGAAAGGTAGCAATATTAGGCTAATAACAACACACTATTGGCAGCTCAGCACACTCTTATATTGGAATCATAGCAATGTATCACCAATATACATCTATACCATGCATCTGTAGACTTACTTGAAGAACCACACTTTATACCAAATCCATTTAACTCTATAGATAACTTAACCATTTTGGTAAAACGTGTTTAAGAATCTCACTTTAATACCAAATCCATTTAACTCCATATGTAACTTAACCATTTTGGTAAAACGTGTCTAAGAACTTCACTTGAATACCAAATCCATTTAACTCCATATGCAACTTAACCATATTCGTAAAACTGGTCCAGGCTATTTTGAAGATGATCAATCGTCTGTAAATCGTGTCCGGAAAAGCAAACACTGTTTGGTCATTCAGGGAATAGTCTGTCCACGGTGGTCAGAAGGAATTACAATCCTCTGTGGTCAAGAAGTCCAAGATATCAACATCACAGAGCCCTGCTAAATTGTCGTCGATTTAACAACATAATGATATTTCCTGGTATAACCTAACCTCGCCAAACAGTTCATACCAATGTTTCAGTAGTTCTTGTCGAAGACTTTGGCGGTATATGTTTCAATCTTCTTTTTTGTTTGGTTGTTGTTTTTTTCGGTTGAAGGATTTACTAATGGTTTTGGAATCAATCAATATTAAATCGCAAAGATGCACACATAAAAATAAATAAAGATTAAGGTCTATTTTGCTTTTTTTACAGCCTCATTCAAAATTAATATTCAAGGAATGGAGAAAGAATACTTAACGTATTTTATAGCAATGAAGAAGCAGAACAAAATAAGCCATAGATTCGTGAGAATTGGAACCAAAGGGAACGAGTATCACGAAACTACAGTAGTATGTCTGAATGGTCTTCTCGATGGAGAACCATCATTTGGGGTGCGTTCAAGGAAACAAGGGCATGCAAGCAGCTTACCAAACTAGCCACTGTCTCAAGAGTCGTATGAACCGTATATGGGGCAGTGAACCAGTTTAGCTAAGCGGCTTACGCACCCCTGAATACTATGCATAAATGTATATGTCATATGAACTGTAACTATACACCCCTGCTGATAAAAATAGCAAGATTTGTGGAAAAGGGACTATTACTATTCTAATGGTCCATCATATCCTATTGTATATTGAACTATATAAATACTAATTGTATATGTAATGACATAATTGTATGTTCTCTATGTCACTATAGTGTGAATTT